>LPNX010018493.1:195299-218296 GCA_001517045.1 Pseudotsuga menziesii | reverse complement strand
AAACATCAAAGGACAAAAAATGGTCCAAGGGGTCTAAGGAGTCTGCAGAGGGACAGGGGAAGGCCATACAAGTGTGATTCACCTGGAGTGGTAAAATCAACTACAACAATTGGTTAAATTATAATAAGAGACATAGTAATTTTAATTTTAGTTTACAAGTATGATGATAGTTTTAAAACTTTTGTTTACTGTTTAGTTTTCACCAAGTATTATAATTAGCACTATCTCTGAAATCATAATGATAGGATAAAAGTTTTTTAAATGCTTTGTACAATAACCTAGTAATGTCTATTTAACATAGACTTACTAGTATATTACTTCTGTAATATTCCTATATATTTTAGTATATAAAGGAATTATAAAAGATAATAGTTTGGGTATTATCCTAACCCACCATACTAACAGTAAAAATATTTCAACACATATTTACTTGATGTAATCATTCATCTAAACACCTATTGTACTAGAGTACTTTGTCTTAAGACAAGTGGAAAAATACAGGCAGGTATTTCATCAAAATCTAACACTAGAACATTTATTCAAATGAATTTAACTAGTAACTATTGAAGTAAATTAGGTTTACACTGTTTAACTTGCAGTAACATACTTAACCAGTTATAATTAGTAAATATAATTTTAACTCCATTCATTCCAATACTTTTTAATTGCATAAGATAAAATAAAACAACATTTAGAACCTGAGAACTTGTAGAGAAGACAGCATCCTAAGGAGCCCGTTCCACCCAACCAATTCCTGAAGATAGCTTAACTGCTTATCTTAGGACCCCCAAGCTTGTCCACTGGTTCACCTAGTTGAAAGCACTGGGTGATAGAATGGGATATAAAACCCCTTCAACTCCACAAAATTATTCAGCAGTAATACTTTTTCCTTCTACAATAGAGAACTCAGCAAAACCACTGCACTAGTTCTAGAAAAACATATTTACACTCAAAATCACTTCTGTCTTTCCCCTCCAACAAATCTCTTGTGCAAAATTTTCACTTCAAAAAATTCACAAGTCAAGATCGAACTGCCACCTGCTGAATTCGATAGGTAATTATAAGCATGCCTAGTTCTTTTGGTCAGTTTTTCATGTAATGAGCCACTTGATCTTGTTCCTCTTTCTTGGGGAACATGACCACAAAAATAGGGAAGTTTCCTCCTACAACAGATATAAGTGGTTTGAGGATGCTTCCAAGTGTCAATCTTCTCTCACCCCAGTCATTTCCATCTAGTGGCCAGTAGACACTCATTTAATAGCCTCCTTAAGCTGTTGTCTCATATTTTATTTATTAAATAAAATATTCAGCATAATTAATTACAATCATCCTTGACCCCACTTGGTCAATAATTACAAACTTTACAATAAAAATAAAATATAATGTCTCCTTAAGCATAAAATGTTTTTGCAATTTGGGGTATGTGACAGTCTATGCCTTAGACCAACTGGGAGAAATATAACCAAGGACGACCTTGCCAGGCACTTCCTTCTTGGACAAGCTATCCCGCATACTTGAAACTTCTTCTTCAATTTTCGCTGATGAAGAATTCTCACTTAAAATATCCCCTGTGGGACAGGGTGTGCTGCATATTAGCTCCGGTTTCCAATGCCTTATGCATAAGAGCTTCCTACCTCTATAACTTCGAACTATGCAACTTCACCCCATGGTGTCCTCTCAATGACTAGCCATGTTCTTATAAAACTAGCCTCACTTCGGATATCATCATTGTCATATCGAGTTCATCATTAGGGCTAAATCCTGCATTAATGAACCGATTATGCCGTTAATTCTTCCCACATCCCACTTAGATCTACTATCATTAGATGTTATGTCAAAAAGTGTCATCGTTCACCTATATTAATGGTCATCATTGAGTGCTGATGTGATGTCCAGTCACCATCTTCCAGTTGGCGGAATCCATCATCTAAACAACGCTACTGATTATTATTATTGTTCAGCCTCTCCTTTTTGCGTAGTCACTTCCTTTGGTGCAGCCATATCCTTGCGCACAACCACTTTCTCAGGCGTAGTCACTCTTCTTCCATGCAACTACTATTTTTTTGGCACAACCCCTCTTCTCCTTGCGACTACTATTTTCTCGACGCAACCCCTCTCTTCCATGCAACTTTTGTTCTCTCGGTGCATCCCCTTTCAGACATGTGACTACTATTCTCTCGGTGCAGTCCCTCTCTCTTAGCACAATCACTTCTTCTTTCTATGTATCCTTCCCCTTATTTGTGCGTCAGGTCAAGCAGTGTGTAGTGATTTCTGGTTAATTAGAGTAACTACTCTTTATCTAGTGCTGATTTTGAATATGTCACAACCCTACAACTATTACGACGGATCCTTCTAACTACGCTAATGAATCCTATTCTTGCACAACCCCTTTTGGCGCACCCGTCCTCTTTTTGTCTACCCTACCTCTGCCTATATTTTCTTTCTTATTTTTTTTCCCCAGTGTGCACTACCTTAGGAATTGCACAGTTCTTCCCCCGTCCAATAGGGCTTCAAGTGGCTTCCATTCACAAGATTTGGCAACACTGCCCCGTCTAACTATTGTAATTGAACTGCACCCCTGGAGGTAATAGAATTAACAAGATATGGAACTAACTAGTGCATCTGTAACTTACCTGGATGCTTCAAGAACTTGCTGTCATAGAGCAGGACTAAATACCCTTACTAAAACTAATTTTTTTTATATGGCGATCATGCCATTCCTTCTATCAATCCTTCTCAATGCGCTGATGAAATCCTGCAATAAAACGGTCTTCTTCAAGTTGTATTAACTGTGCTGCACACTCTTCTAGCATGGCTTCATCATCCATTCCTATCACGGCTGTAATGTGTAGACTAGGGATGATGTACTCCATAGGCATGACTGCCTCTTACCCATATACTAATTTGAACGGTGTTTTCCCTGTCAATCTCTTGCAAATGGTGCGATACACCCATAGCACAGCTAGAATCTTCAAATCCCAGTCGTTTCGGTTAACATTACATACCTTTGTTAGTGGATGCTCCAAGATTTTGTTGAAGGATTCTACAGTCCTGTTTTCCTGTGGATGATATGGTATACTTTTCTTGTGCTGTATCGACAATTCCTCTGTCAATGCTTGTACTGTGTGATTGATAAAATGGCTGCCCTAGTCGCTCATCAATACTCTTGGACATCCAAACCGTGTCACAATGTTATCAAATAGAATTCTTGCGGTTGTCATAGTAGTGCAGTCCATAACTAGGGAAGTCTCTGCCCATCTTGTCAGGTAGTCCATTGCTGTGATTATGTAATAAGAACTAGTTCTTTTTTTGGGTGGGTTGATTGGACCCACAAAATATATATCCCACTTCTCAAAAGGTTCAAAGTCACCTGTGGTACTAGTGACATCTCATCTTGTCATGGCGGTCTCCCCGTGCATTGACATACATCGTAGCTCCACGCATAGTCTGCTACATTGTTATGTAGGGTAGGCCACCATAACCCAATGTGAAGCACTTTTCTGGCAGTAGCATGATCCCCGTAGTGTCTACCAGCAACACCTACATGCGCTTCTTCCAAAATATGCTCCTGCTCATGTGGTAGGACACATCATCGCAATATTTCATCTAGTCCATTTTATGCAGGTGTCCAACAACCAACTAGTAATCAGAAGCTTTAACTACTAGCTATTTCTTTTGACTTGTGGAAATATCTTCTGGGGCCACCCCGGTTTCCAAAAACTCAAGTATAGGAGCATAGTGGTCATGAGCCATGTTGACCCGGAATAGATGCGCATCGGGAATTCCTTCTTCAATATTGGTAGGTTCTTCACTTGTCTCAATTCTGGAAAAGTGATTAGGGCTAGTGTTCAAGCAACCCAGCTTGACAATAATCTAAAAATAAAACTCCTGGAAGAGAAGTATCCAGTGACATATCTTCCCCCCCAACACAGGCTTGTTGACCAGATACTTTAGCATCGAATGGTCAGTAAACATCTTAAAGTGGCCTCCTAACAGGTAGTGCTGGAATTTCTGCAGTGCATAGACCATCACCAGGCCCTCATGCTCGGTGGCCATGTAGTTCTTCTCTGCAAATGACAACTTTCAACTGCCTAAAGCAATTGGGTGATCCATATCTCCCTCTCCTGGCTGCGCAAGCACTACACTGAGCACAACAGAAGATGCATCAACATGCACATGGAATTATTTGTTCCAATATGGAAATACAAGTATTGGTGCTAAATCCATCTTGGAATTCAGCATGTCAAAGCTTCCTTGACACTTGGGACTCCAATCAAATACATTGTCTTTTTTCAACAATTTTTCCATGGGAGCAGTGATCGCAGCATAAACTCTAATGAATTTGCGATAGTACCCCATGTGGCCTAGTGTTGCCTGAAGCATATTTACATTGGTCGGTGGTGGAAAACTCAATATGAGCGCTATATTTGGAGGATCAACCAGTAATCCTTTCTTGCACATGATGTGTCCCAACAGCATCCCAAATGGTGCACAAAAAATGCACTTTTTAGAGTTCAGTGCGATCTGATGCTGTCAGGACCTTTCCAACATTAGTCGAAGGTTCGCCAAATGATATTTAATTAGGCCGTACAATGTGCAATTATCCATGTATACTTGTAAAAAATTCTGAATGAAATATTTAAATGCTGCGACAACAACTCGGGAAAATATTGCAAGCGCATTCTTCAGCCCAAATGGCATCATTGTATATTGGAAGCAGCCCCAATCTGTAACAAATGTTGTATTATGTCGATCTTCCTTCGTGATTGTGATCTGGTGATAACTGAAAAATCCATCTGTAAAGGAATATATTTCCTGACCGCCTACTCCTTCAAGAACTTCATCTGTGAACAAGGTTGGAAATGGGTCATGCAAACATACATCATTTAGCTTCCGTAAATCGACACAGATTCGAACTTTGCCCATTTTCTTATCTTGGACCACCATGGGACTGATCCATTATGACTCTTCTACTAGTTCAATGATTCTAGACTCTAGAATCTGTTCGAGTTCAACCTTGACTCTTTCTTTGTACCACAGATTTAAGTGATATGGTCTTTGTCACACTGGTTTTGCATCTGGTTTAGCGAGATTTTCATCTCTCCAAGATTGCCCAATATCCCCTTCATCTCTCAGAACTTAGTCAGAAAGAGATCTTGAAATTCATGTAGCAAGTCCATGATTCTTTCCATGGTATCCTTATCCCAAAAGTCCCCAACACGAGAAAACTGAGGCTTCTCTTCTGTCCCAATGTTAACCTTTCTAATCTTCAATGGCTGACTCATGGGATCAGTTGGTACATCTGGTGCTGCAACATCCCTACTTCCTTCTATATCTAGAATATTAATGTTGTGCAGCTCATCATCATCTTCAGGTTCACTAGACACATTGTAACAGTCCATCATGGACTATAGATGACAGTGCACATGTGGATCGACTGGATATGCAACCAGAACCACCTTCAATACCACATTCCGGATGACTTGTAGTGCATTGTTGACACCTGGATTGGTATCTGATAAACTAAAGGTCTACGCAAAGAAAAAATTTAGCTCCTCCCAAGTACGTATTTCTCTGTGCAGCTCTGCTTATATGTACCACGACCTTGACATTTTGTCCAGGGTGTGAAAAAAGGCATGGACCCATTCATCCTTTGGGCGCAATGCCCACAATGTTTGGCATTCCATCAAATGGCTGCTAGGGTCATTCCATCCATCATACCTCCCAGCATGGTATGCCTCTACATCACCGAAGTGAAGTGTCATCAACTGTCAACACTGGGCCCATCTAGTAATTGTATTTTTGTGAGTTTCCCACCAGCGCAGATGGAGTATCCTTCAGTGCTTCCTCTAGTGACATCAGTCGCTACAGTTTCAAGACCTTTTCTTCAAAGTCCATTAAGATTGCATAAAGTTTAGGAAACACTTCATACATGGGTAATTCCACAATCTTAGTCATGACATGGCGCAATGACTGCTTGATTAATCTGCACTTCCTAAAGGGCACCTCATGGATCTGATTTTTCCAATTCTCCAGCACATCCTTAGAATCAGAAGTCACAGAATTAGCGCTGCTCCAACCAAGTTCTTCTTCAACCATGGGGTGAACATAATATTCAAGGATATTGTAGGAATGATACCACACCCTGACAACTTCATCTTTTACTGGTTCAATGTACCATTGACCTTCATCAGGGTCCATAGCCGCAATGACCCGAATATCTTGGTTCTCGAAAGTCATCATCCTCTTCTTGAAGTTAATGACTACCATGCTATCATTGTCCCATCCAACCACTAGTAGAGAAAGGTAGGACCCTTCACCATTAAAAAACTCTATTATGTCAAAATCATCATGAGTCCTCATACCTTCAACATCTATGACCAGGTTAGACACCCGCCCCATTGGTTGCAACTTCGCCTAATTAGCTAGTCACAGCTGCATTAGGGACCATCCAAATGTTGGCTACCCCATATTTTCCCATGTTTGCTTTGTTAATATATTTACATCTAACCCTAGATCTAGAATGACTAAGTCAACTTCAAAATCTCCAATCTGAATATTCATTCACATCTCCTTGCTTATCTTTTTTTTATGTAAAGAGTTCACAACAGACTCCTTTCCCGGGCGACGCAACAAATTTTCAATCATAGCCAAAATGTATGGGTCTTTTGCTAGAAATAGACAACTCTCGAAGAATTGCTGCAAGGTACCATGCTGCCATGATGGTCTCGCCTCTAGTGTAGAATCAAAAGGAGAAGGCATTTCAATGACAGGTGAATTACAAGGATTTCTTCTGATCGTATCCTATGATCCAAGAAATGTCTCCTTTTTCATTTTGATATCAAACGGTACCTTTTTTTTTCCATCCAGGAGAATCTATGGGTGGGGCCCATCTCCTCCTATTGTGGGTCCCACTCAGGTGACAATGGTAACATCAACATCTATTGTTCTGGGTTATGTAGAGATCGTTGCGACTGTCAGTCCTTGATTTTGGTTCATTGGGGGATTCTGAGTCAGCAGTGGATTCTGGTTCAGCGGAGGGTTCATAGGTTGGTTCACCATCTAGTTCTAGATTGGAACTTGATTATGTGGCTGCAACTCATTCTAGTTTTGCAGCTAATTTTGAGTATGGACCTGATTCGGGCTCTACAACTAAGGGATGTTCCCAGCCTGCCATCTTGCGATTAGTTGTGGGTAGTTTTCAACCGTGTGATTAATCACCGTGGAATATGTACATGAGCATTGCAAGTGAGGTAAATTTCTCTGATAATGTCCAAACACCCCATAATTTTAGCACTGGACTAATCCACAACCCCATCCTCCTCCTCGTCCAAGGCCTCCTCCTCATTCGAAGCCTCCTCCTCGTCTAAAGCCTCCTCCTATTCCTCAGAATCCTCCTTGTGGTTGGTACTGTGGCTGAGCCATCTATTGTGGTATGGGATTTGGCTGCTTCTGAACATACTGGGAAAATTGAACATACTACAACTATGACTAAGGCATCACCATTTGATTGTACCACATATTTTGCGTAAATTGTGGATGTGGTGCGAACTGTGGCTACGACTGCAACAGTATAAATTGCATCTGTGGTGGTAGCGTATACTATGGTCGAGCATTTACTATCTAAGGTTGCATCTGTGGCTGTTGTACGACACAAGGGTCTTCACCCTTCACAAAATATGAATCATATGCTCTCTCCTACAGTAGATCGTATGCCCAGTAGTCTTTGTCTTCATGTCCCACCGATTTACAAAAAGAACACTATAGATTGCCTGGTTTTGACACCATTTTCTACATGTAGCTACACTCCTCATGTTGGTGCCCATAAACTTGACATATGAGACACCATGGTACGCTGCCTCAACTTAATGGATTTGGACCTCTTGAGACTAGATAATTTTGGAAACTGGGGTAGTTGTCCTTGGTGTGACCGTTTGCATGACACCGAGTACACCAAAGATCGTCGCAATATTCCTTCGCTTTTTTGATGTATTGTAACTAGAATGTTAAATTTTCTAGCTATGGCTAGATTTGATTCATGCCAACTACACTCTCTCCAACCGGTGAATCTTCCAACTTCATCGCAATCTCCATAGCCTCACTATGTCTTGCAATCTTCTACTGCATCATTGGCTTCTAGATATGAGGTACCAGGGATGCAATAAAGCACTCTTTATGCTAGAGATCACTCATCTCAAAGTTGACTTGCACCATCAATGTCTTGAACCTCTGGTCTAAATCCCATACAGTCTCATTAGGAAATTGCTTAATCTCTTTCAATTAATTAATACATTGAGCCTTAGAATTAGGCTTCTGTAATTCATTGATTAGTCCTTGCCAGATCTTGTCCAATGTTTTGGTAGGAGTCCCCATAGGAACCTGAATGAATTTCATGAACCAATATAGCACATGACCCCACAGGGTAGTCACCAGTTGTTGGCGTAACCCACCAACAAATCCTCATTGACAAGGGTTCCCACTCTGTTGACACCCAACCAACACGATCTCCTCAAGCACCGACCCAGACAGGTTTGACCCTTCTCGGCAACACCTGCAGAGCAGATGAAGTCTCACCCGAGGTGTCGAGGGAGAGCTATCGAAACCAAGTTTTTGGCAATATGAAGGGAGGGTATGGCATCAACAACTTAACTTCATAATCAACATATACTTCAGATATAGAATCACCTCATTCATCACAACTATGATTAGCATAACCAGTAGATAGATAATGGATCTCATTACCTCATTCATCACAGCAGTAACAATCATTCATAGAACAGATATAGTAAACATCCATCGTTATCATTGCATATCATAAAACAGGAAAATAAGAGACAAAATCACTTTAGAAAAACAGTCTTCATGTCATATTCCTTTGGTGAAATACATGCAGTACGTCCCCATAGCGGGAGACCGAAAACAGATCGACACAGATAGAGCCAAAACCCGCTCACAATAGATGCCGATGCAAAAAGATACAAGTTCTTATACATAATTCTCTCTTCAAGTTTCTCTCGAAAAGTATATTTTCCAAAAATCTATCTTCCAAAGTATATCTACTATTGCAACTCTAGCTCTATATATAGGATTGCGCCTTTACATCCAAGGTCCACTTCTAACTAACTTCTAACAAACTAGTGACCCATATCCACGAAATGTGGTCAATTGGTACAAAATTGCATAAATAATTCCAAAATTGGTTATTCTTCCATCTATCATGCTGTTGTGGCCCTTCACGATAGCATGTGAGCTTGCACGGTCTCTACGGTGCTGCACAACTCACTTACCCAATACCCATGCCAACAGGTCCCCAACACAGCCTTGTGGCTCGTCCTCGAGCCACGTCAGGTTGACAAGGTATAATCCGTCATTTTGGTCTTGAAGTCTTCAAACTACTGCGAGATCTCATGAAATTGGATGTAACATCCCCGACCCTCCAACCAGCGAAGAGGATGCTACCATGCCATTAACCATCCGGGAAAACCGCCCCATGAACATGAACATATATAAAACTGAATTGCTTGAACATAAAACATGCTAATATGCATAATCATTCACATACACAGCAGAAGCAAACATACATTCATTCATTCAACATGTTCATTATAATTCATTAACAGTAATTATGATTGCAGAAACGAAATGGTCAAGAATACTTATCTTATAAAGAACTCGTCCCGCAACCAGCTATGTCACTGCAACATTCCACCAAACCATAGGCCAGCGTGCTACTTAATCTCTCAGTAATGCTGCCACCCCCGAGTTGGGCATGATTCCCCAAGGAATAAGGAACAAGTAGGCTTACACATAGCCAAGGATACAAAATCATAGCCAAGCCAACAAAGTTGGGTTTATCAGGCCATCAAGGAGCTGGGAAAGGATAAATCCTAAGTTGGTGAGCCCATTGAGGGCTAAGGACACCTACACTAGAACTAGCATGACTTCTAGGACACCCACACACACCCAACATAAGGAAATCAGCCCCTTCTCTGCTACATCCTCCCTGAGGCCCTGACCTCCCATCTAGTGCTATTCAAGGGTTGTAGAGAAGAAGGCCAACCCTCTAGCTCTATCTATGTGGTTCCCAAACACACCAGGTTTTTCAAGTAGACCAATCCCTCATCCCCGCTCCAATACAGTCCGAAGACCAACCACATCATGCATGCAGCAAAACAAGCGATTCACAGCTTGTGAGAAAAACAAAGGAAAACAAGGTGACAACTCAAAAATGGTGAATGGAACTCAGGCCAAGCAAGGCGATTTAGAGTTGTTCTTGGCCCTAGCATGGCCAAAAAAACTCAGTAACAACCCCAAAAGGTAATTGCACCCACAGCAAACGAACGACGCCGCGAAAACCACAGCACCGGTCTCAACAATGAAGTGATAGGAAATTACACAGTCCATAATCGATAAGGAAAACATACACCCAACACAATCCACCAAATCGGTATGGAAAACACCTATACACATAGAGATCATGTTCTGAGGCTGCCCTTCCAGCTTGTTGCATGGAGAAAAACTAGGAAGAATCCTGTGCATGAAGAATGAAGAGAGAATCATCCCTTTGTGTGAAGATGGGCCCAAAACGATGGTGAGAATGGGAGAGTCGAAGAATCCCTGCCCATGTGAAGTGGTGGAGTCTGCTGGTGGAGTGTGCATGTGGGAAAACCTACCACCCACCACTACCTAGCAATAACTGCCCCCATCTAACAGCATAAGTATTTAATGGGTGGTTGACACATGGCTTTTCCCCATAGGCTCAAGGTTTAACAATTCCCCCCCTTATCCTTAGGAAAATCATTCCCTTTTCAATATAGTTGCATTTGACATAGTTGGTTGGGGTTCATTTAATTAAAAATGCATATTTACATGATGCCAAGACCAATATGTGCCGTATCTCATGATACACCATCAACAACAATTTCAATTGCTGAGACATAACAAAACCAAATCGATGGTGGGGATTTTTCCTTTAGCTCCACACCATCATTAATTACAATATATATATATATATATATATATATATATATCATGTATATTTAATGCATCAGGGTCAAAACGGGGGTGTTACATTCCCCTCCCCCTTCAATAGCACTATCCTCAGTGCTTTACAAAATTTGAACAAAAATGCTACACTGGTACGGCCTCAGTTTTCTACACGATTGAACAAAAATGGATGTGTCAATCGCATGGCATCCTCCAGCTCCCACGTAGCCTCCTTAGGTCCGTAGTGCTCCCATTACACCTTTACCTACCCTATGGCTCGGTTACGGAGCATTGTGACCTTCCTATCGAGGATGCGCATTGGCTTAGTTCGGAACTCTCCCTCGGGTTCCACCTGAATCACATCCCAATTTATCACATGGTTAGGATCATGCACATATCTCTTAAGCAAAGAAACATGAAAAACATTATGAGCTCTAGTGCTAACAGGAAATGCAAGTCTATATGCAACTGGTGCTATCCTTTCAAGCACTTCAAATGACCCACAATATCTTGGTGATAGCTTGGCACAGCTTCCAAGTGTCAAGGAACTCTTCCTTTCCCTCACTCTGAGGTAAACATGATCCCCAACACTGAATTCCCTGTTCACCCTACGCTTATCTGCATAGCTTTTGTGTCTATCCTATGCTGCTTTCAGATTCTGCCCGATCCTTACAACCTCTTGCCCCATTTCCTTGAGAAATTACAGACCAAGCACAACCATGTTCACTGGATTATCCCAAGTCACTAGTGTCCTACACTTTCTTCCATACAAAGCTTCATATGGACTCATCCCCAAGGATGCTTGCTGTCCATTGTTATAAGCAAACTCTACCAAGTGTAAGTAATCTTCCAACTTGGTTGGTTTTTCCATCACATACATGCGAAGCATATCTTCAAGCACCTGATTAACTCTCTCTGTCTTCCCATATGTCTGAGGATGGTATGTAGTGCTGAAGTTTAGCTTTGTACCCAAATCTATAAACAACCCCTTCCAAAAATTGGAAGTGAACTTGACATCTCGGTCAGAAACTATTGCCTTAGGCAATCCATGCAATTTGAAAATCTCCTTCATGAAGCTCTTTGCAATGTCATCAGTCTTATGCATAGACTTAACCGGTATAAAATGCATTGCCTTTGTCAACTTGTCCACCACAACCATGATGGAATCATGTTGTCTCCAAGTCATCGGAAATCCTGTAATAAATTCCATGGAAATAACTTTCCATTTCCAATCTGGAACTGGAAAAGGCTGCAACAAACCTGCTGGATGTTGATGCTCAACCTTTACCTGCTAACATTTCATGCACCTTGAAATGTATCCAGCCATGTCCTTTTTCATTCCTGGCCAAAAGTACTATTTTCTGGCGGTAGCAATCGTCTTTTGGTATCCTGAGTGACCAGAATACGGAGTTTGATGGATTTCATCCATAACAACTCTCCTCAAATCTGCTATGTTTGGAATATAAATTCTACATTTATAGGTAAGAAGTCCATCTTCTTCCAGCTTATATCCCTCATACCTCTTCTCAAGAATTTGCTGCTGCAATTTGTCTTTTACCAGCTCATACAATTCATCTCCAACAGCATGATCAACAATCTGCTGCCTCAAATCTGAGTGGCAAATACTAAGAGATGCCACATGCATTTCCTGCACCTTCCTGCTGAGTGCATCAACTACCTTATTCTATTTTCCCTTTATGTGCTTGATTTCAAAATCAAACTCACATAAAAACTCCAGCCATCTTTCTTTCCTAGTATTCAGAGTAGGCTGATCAAATAGATACTTCAGACCACAATGGTCTGTCTTGAGCTCAAATCTTCTACCCATCAAGTAATGCCTCCACATCTTGAGAGATGTACTATGGCTCCAAGTTCTAGATCATGAGTGGCATATTTCTTCTCATGCTCCTTCAACTTTCTCGACTCATAACATATCACGTGGTTGTCTTGCATAAGGACTCCTCCAAGCCCTTGTCTTCATGCATTGGTACACACCACAAAATCTTTCTCTGGATCTACAACTTTCAATACTAGTGCACTAGTGAGAAGATTCTTCAACTGCTGGAAGCTTTCTTCACACCTCGATGTCCATTCAAACTTTATCCCCTTATTTTGCAAAGAAGTGATGGCATGTGCAACCCTGGAGAATCCTTCAATGAATCTCCTATAGTACCCTGCAAGTCCCATAAAAGATCTTACATCTATAACATTTCTTGGAGTAGGCCAATTCATAATGGCTTCAATATTTTCAGGTTCCACTGATATACCCTCTTCTGAGATAATGTGACCCAATAACTGAATTCTATCTCTATAAAAGTCACACTTGCTCATCTTTGCATACAGCTGATGTTCCCTGAGCAATTGCAATGTTAATCTCAAATGCTCTTCATGCTCTTCCTCATTCTTAGAATAAACAAGAATGTCATCAAGGAAAACAAGAACAAAATTGTCCAAATACTTGCTAAAGACACTGTTCATAAGGCACATAAACATAGCTAGAGCATTTGTGAGACCAAATGGTACCACTACAAACTCATAATGTCCATACCTTGTTTTGAAGGTTATCTTATGAATGTCTTCATCCTTGATTCTCACCTGATGATAACCAGACCTCAAGTCAATCTTGGAAAATACCTTTTCTCCTCTCATTTGATCAAAGAGGTCATCAATCCTAGGCAAATGATATTTATTCTTCACAGTAACCTTGTTCAACTATCTATAATCAATATACAAACTGAGTGTACCATCTTTCTTCTTTACAAACAAAACTGGTGCTCCCCAAGGAGACACACTTGGCCTAATATACTTCTTTTCCAACAACTCTTGCAGTTGCATCTTCAATTCTTGTATCTCCGGTGTACTCATCTTGTAGGGTGTCTTGGACACTCGTGCTACTCCTGGAACAAGTTCAATTTTGAAATCAACGTCCCTTTTTGGAGGAAGTCCTAGACTCTCATTAGGGAACACATCTCTGAATTCTTGTAACACCTGATAGTCCTCCAACCTAGGAGTTTCATCCTCTGTTGCCTCCGCAATATGAGCTGCATACAACTGACAACCATTCCTACATAACTTCTTCAACTGCATTGCTGAAACCTGCCGTACTGAAATTACCTTTGGAATACCTTTCACAACTACTGGGTTCCCTTCTTCATCCATGCATTCAAAAGTCTTATTATAACAAACAAGATTTACTCTGTGAGCTTCTAACCAATTCATTCCAATGAGAACATCATAGGAACTAAGTGGTAGAACATTCAGATCTACACAAGTGACCAATCCATTCATGAAGATTGGACATTTCTCTACCACTTCACTAACCTTTCTTTCAGTTCTAGTGGCTAGCTGAAATAACCAAGATTTTCTATGCTTTACTTTCTTAAAAGCACAAATCTCCACTACTCTAGGAGTAATGTAACTGTGAGTAGAACCAGGGTCAATCAAAATAGAAATAGATTGCTCAACAATCTTACCTGGAACTTCAACCATAGTTGACTGGTGATCTTCCTGGCGGTCCTCCAGTGCTGCATAAATCCTAGGGACTACCCTTGATACTTGACCCATTGTTTCTGCTTCTTGAATGTTGTAAGATGGCCTTGCATTCTCATTCCCGAGTGGACAATCTCTGCGCATGTGGGGTCCTTTACATCTCCAACATTGAAGTTATCCTCTATTCTGTTGTGGATCCTTAGGATTTTCTCCTATCATTCCACATGGTTTACTCTCAGCTTGGGATGGCACTTCTACTGATTCCTGAAGTTAGAAGGTTTGAAACCTTTCTTTCTTTGATCAAAATTTTCATTCTTCTCGTCCTTCCATGCCTTATGGTAATCAAGTTTACCTTTGCTTTTCTCATAGCAATACTTAGCCTTCCTTATTGCTTCTTCAAGAGTTCTAGGTTCATAAAACTCAATTCTATCTTCGTAAGACTGAGGCAATCCACTCAGAAATCGCTAGACCTTCACTTTTTCATCTCTGATGTACCGGACATAGCTCAATAGCTCCAAAAACTTATTTGCATACTCTTCCATGGTTTGCTGTCCCAATATCAGCTCATGGAACTCCTTAATCTTGTCATCATAGTACCTGTCAGAGAGGTATTTCTGCTTGAAATACTTCTTGAACTATTTCCACTTCAGTCTCCTTTCACTGATCCTCTTTACTTGCTTGAAGTGCTCCCACCAAATGGATGCTCTTCCATTCAGATTGAATATGGCAACTCTTTCCTTCATGTTTCTCGAATAGTCCTGAACTTGAAAGTACTTCTTTATCCCAAGAATCTAAGCTTCAGATTCTTGTCTAGTCTTTACTTAACCATCAAATGTAGGAGGTTTAGCCTTCTTAAATTCATCCCGAGAGTGATCCCTATGGTGCCTCCTTCTTTTTCTTTTATGAGAAGAAGATCTTGAATCCCTACTGGATTCTTCAGAGTTAGATGATCCACTAGAAGTCTTTCTCCTTCTCCTAGTGCTGCTTTTATTGCCTTCTGGTCTTGCTGTACCCCATCCAGAGTCTATCTTTATTTGCAAGTCTGTCAAGCTCTGCAACATAGCAGCATTCAATTGATGTTGTTCTTCCTGGGATTTAATCAAGCTTCTCATGGTGGCTACAACATCTAATGGTGTCTCTTGGAGTCTCCTTCCATTGGACTCTATGTCATCATTTCCATTACAGACATTTTATCCCATGGCATCTCGTGCACGCTCGTAAGAATCTTGAGCATCATATCCATCATGGGTTCTCATAACTGAACTACCACTTACTTACCAAACTGTACCACCTGGAATACTACCCTCGAAGGTGCTTATGCTTCTGTAAACGTGTTAGTAACACAACTATTAGATGCATAACATTGATATAATTCATAATTACTTACCTTCACCTAGAAAAATCATAAAATAACAATTTTTCCCAAACACAAAATTTTCTCCCTTTTCAGCCCTGTAATCCACTGACAATCGGCCAAAAAATTCACTGAAAAACAATTGAAAGTTCGCTGAGAAATCTCATTTGAAAAAACTCAAAATTTCTTTTTTTTCCCAATCAGACCTCATCCCAACTAAAATTATGACACTTTGGCGATCAAAACAACTAGTTTTCTTCGATGCCCATCAGCGGTCTGATCGTCTATTTTTCCCCGACGTGTCGGATCCTTAGTTGTCTAGGCTTCCAGACTATTATCAACGATTCCAAGGACTATTATCGCGGTGGTTGTGTATCGAGGATTTGAACCACTAACCGCTACAGCATCGGCGAGGAAACTAACTCCCATAATGCAGTATTGGCGGTCGGAAACACTGTTCTCCGGGTGGATAGTTCCATTGGTAGCCACAATGACAGGAAACAAACCAACTGTGGGTTTTGTGGACCATACCACCCGTCGGCGGTCTGAATCTCTAACACTATGTGTCGGCGATTCAAAACTGAACGTTACTGCTGCGTCAACGACCGGAGCACTATCGACAATTGGAAATTCTAATTGTTGGAATGATAGTCTAATTAACAGCCGCAACGGCGGACTCGCAAACAACTAAGTTTTTTCGACGCTTCATTGGTGGTCTCATCAACTAAGATTTTCCAATATATCGGCGTCTAAAAAAAAAAACCCTTCCCGATGTGTCGACGGCTCAAACAGCAAACCTTTTCCGATGCATCGACGGTCAAAACCACTAATATTCTCCGTCGTATCGACAAACTGATCCTCTATTTTTCTCCAATGTGTCGGGTGCTCTATTGTCTAAATTTCGCCGACGTTTCGGTGGTCTGATCTTCTAACTTTTTTCGACATTTTCAACATTTAAGAGAATTTTCATTCTCTTTTCTCCTCCGCGTTGACATCCTTGTCATCTATCTTCCACCACCATTGCGGCTACTTCCTTCGACCGGCGAAGAGGACGCTACCATGCCATTAACCATCTGGGCAAACTGCCCCATGAACATGAACATATATAAAACTGAATTGCTTGAACATAACACATGCTAAGATGCATAATCATTCACATACACAATGGAAGCAAACATACATTCATTCATTCAACATGTTCATTATAATTCATTACCAGTAATTATGATTGCAGAAACGAAATGGTCAAGAATACTTATCTTATAAAGAACTCGTCCCACAAACAACTACATCGCTGCAATGTTCCACCTAACCATAGGCCAGTGTTCTCCTTAATCTCTCAGCAACGCTGCCACCCCCGAGTTGGGCATGATTCCCCAAGGAATAAGGAACAAGCAGGATTACACATAGCCAAGGATACACAAATCACAGCCAAGCCAACACAGTTGGGTTTATCAGGCCATCAAGGAGTTGGGAAAGGATAAATGCTAAGCTAATGAGCCCATTGAGAGCTAAGGACACCTACACCAGAACTAGCATGACTTCTAGGACACCCACACACACCCAACACAAGGAAACCAACCCCTTCTCTGCTACATAGTCCCTCATGCCTTGACCTCCCTTCCAGTGCTATTCATGGGTTGTGGAGAAGAAAGCCAACCCTCTAGCTCTGTTTGTGTGGTTCCCAAACACAGCAGGTTTTTCAAGTAGACCAAGCCCTCATCCCCACTCCAATACAGTCCGAATACCAACCACTACATGCATGCAGCAAAATAAGCGATTGACAGCTTTATGAGAAAAACAAAGGAAAACAGGGCGACAACTCAAAAGTGGTGAATGCAGCTTAGGCCAAGCATGACAATTTAGAGTTGTTCTTGGCCCTAGCGTGGCCAAAAAAACTCAGCAGCAACCCCAAAAGGTAATTGCACCCATAGCAAATGAACGATGTGGGGAAAACCACAACCCCGGTCTCAACAATGAAGTGACGGGAAATTACATAGTCCGGAATCGGTAAGTAAAACATACACCCAACACAATGTAGAAATTCAGGCCAGCAGTAGATTGATTTTACCCACAACAATTATCAATTGATCATGCAAAATTGCTAACAATGGAGACTGAATATGGAGTTGTAACACAAAATTATATTAACTGAGTGTACAATAGCCAACCCTGTAATAACATAGGTTGCTGAATATATAGAATACATCAAGAGGTTGAATGCATAAGGAGGCATCCAAAACTAGCATAAAGCAGGCTTACTCAAAATAGGCAAATCCCCCATAGGTGTAAAAAGCTGATCCCAAATCTATCATGGAGCTCATGAATTGGAAAGGGCGCATGGGAAAGCTAAAGAGTAGTGGAATGGAAGCTCATACATGCTTTTTCATGGAGAAAAGAGTGGAGTATGAAGAGGACAAAAAACTAGTTCACCTCACCTAGTCTTGCTTTCCTATGTGCCTTAAAACACTGAAAAAGAAGGAAATAAAGCAGAAAAAGCAGAAGGGCACCTAGGAGGCCAGGAATAAAGCAGATTTTATTCCTAAGGCTTTCCCAAGCGCTACATGAGTCAAAGATGGCAAGTTTGACCTCTATGGATAGGCAATTAGCAACTTGCACAAGGTGGGACTCATGAACTAGGAAAATAAGACAAAAATAAATGAATTAATGTCTAAGTGGGTAAACTATGGGTTGATTATTCTAACACCCCCCCTTAAGCTTGACTTTATGAGTAAATAAATCAAAAATATAGGGCCTAGCAACAAGGATTAGTCACCCTTTACATACTGCATGTCCAAATAAACAAGGAAAGAGGCAAAACCAACTTGGGAAAATCCTCCCTTAAACATGGACTGTAAAACAAAATTGTAGAATCTTGTCTCCACTCATGCCTTTACAGCATGATCAGTAATCCCCAGTAGTGATTTGAGATTGCTGAAGGTCTTCTCAAAAAATGCTTTGGTGAAGATATCAGCTACTTGTTTTGAAGATGATCAGAAGAGTAGGTGAATGGTGCCATCATGCACAAGCTCTCTGATGTAGTGCATGTGAATCTCAATGTGTCTGGTTCTCTGCTTCTAAACTGGATCTTTACAGATTTGAATGGTACTCTGGTTATCACAGTATATGGTAGTTGAGTACTCAGGTTCGAAACCACACTCTCCAAGTAAACCCTGCAACCATAAACACTGAGTTGCTGCATTAACAACTCCTCTGTACTCAGCTTCTGTAGATGAGAGTGCAATGGCACTCTGTTTCTTGCTTGACCAACTGATTGGACCTTCTGCAAGCATGAACACATACCCTGAAGTGGAATTTTTTTCTGTGCTATCACCTGCCCAATCACTATCAGTAAATCCAATCAAATCAAGATCAGATTTTTCCTTATAGAAGATCCCATGTGTCCTTGTTCCCTGAACAAAGTTAAGGATCCTTTTGGCTGCTTTCCAATGGATCTCATGAGGCTGATCCATGAATATAGAAGCCACACTTACTGCATAACAAATATCAGGTTGAGTATGTGTCAAATACAATAAACATCCAATCAATTGTCTATACAGTGTATTGTTTACCATCGGTGGAGAATCATCTTCCTCCAGCTTCACTCCTGAAAGGAAAGGAGTTTTTCTTGCTTTGCAGTCTTGAATTCTGAATTTGATCAGCAAATCCAAGGCATACTTGGACTGGTGCACCTTTATTCCAGCTTTGGTTTGAGCAATCTCAAGCCCCAGAAATTGACTGAAGAGCCCCAAATCTGTCATGGAGAAGGCTTGGTTCATAGCTCCTTTTAAGGAAGCAATCTCAGCCTGTGAGCTTCCTGTAATGAGGAGGTCATCAACATATAACACAATGATCATTAATGAACCATTAACAGACTTCAAATAGACATTCATATCTGATTTGCACCGAACAAAATTCAGAGATAGCAAGAAGCTATCTATCTTGGCATACCAAGCCCTGGGGGCTTGCTTTAGCCCATACAATGACTTTCTCAACCTGCACACAAGAGAAGGGTTAGTAGCAAAACCTTGAGGCTTCTGCATATATATCTCCTCAATGAGATCTCCATTCAGAAAGGTACATTTCACATCCATGTGATGTACCTCCCATTGCCTTGAGGCTGCAATGGCTAGAGCTAGCCTGATGGAATCCATCTTTTCCACTGGGGAAAAGGTCTCATTGTAATCGATTCCATGAACCTGTGAGTAGCCTTTAGCTACCAATATAGCCTTGTACTTCAGTGGTGAACCATCAGCAGAAAATTTGGTCTTATAGACCCACTTACACTGTACTAGTTTTCTCCCTGGAGGAAGATACACTAGCTCCCATGTGTTGCTCTTCTGGAGTGAGCTGAACTCCTCCTTCATGGCAGGTTGCCATCTTGGATCTCCTGCTGCTTCTTCATATGTTTGAGGATCAGAATCCACCATCAAATAGCATTTTTCAGCAAACATAGGGTCCTTCATGCACAGACCACTCTCAAATTGAGATCTAGTCCTCCTTGGGTCATTGGGATCCCCAGCTAGCTCACCTGCTGCATGTAGTGTCTTGGCTCTCCATTTTTGCCTTGTGGGGCTATTTGGGTCTGCAATAAACTCATCTCCATCAGACAAATCAGAATCAGCATGTTCAACAAACTCTTTACTTACTTCTTGAGGTTCAGGTGGTGAAGAGGCTTCACCAATTTCCACTTCTGCAAGGGGTTCTTCTTCAAACTGAACACACCTTTCAATGAAGGATTTTTTTGTGCTCAAATTTATCAACTTGTACCCTTTTGAATATTCAGAGTATCCAACAAAAAGACACTCTTGTATTTGGGGCTGCAAAGCCTTCCTCTTCTCTATCGGGATTCTAGCCCATGCCTTTGAGCCAAAAATCCTGAAATGGGTCACATCTGGCTTGTGCCCACTTGATGCTTCGAAGGGAGTCATTCCATCAAGATGTTTGTGAGGCACCCTATTATGAATATAGGATGCACATTTTATAGCTTCATCCCAGTACTTTGGTGGCAAAGTTTTGGCCTCCATCATGCATGTTGCCATCTCCTTCAGTGATCTGTTCTTCCTCTCAGCAACACCATTTTGCTGTGGTGTGTAGGGGATAGAATGCTACATCTGAATACCTACATCTGCACAATAGTCAATAAACTCAGACTTGACATACTCACCACCATTGTCAGATCTGAGGACCTTGAGTTTCCTTCCACACTGGTTTTCAACCAAAGCCTTAAAGACTTTGAATAGGCCAAAAACTTCAGACTTGTGTTTCATGAAGTGAACCCAACAATACCTGGAAAAATCATCAATAAAGGTCAATGCATATTTGGCCTGACTCATGGACATATGAGGGAATGGGCCAGCAACATCACTGTGAATCAGCTCGAGGGGTGTAGAGGTTCTCTCATGACTAGCTTTCTCAAACTTATGCTCTGGGTGTTTTCCTAGGATACAGCCTTGGCAGACTCCTTTGGAAAATTTTTATCTTGGGCAGCCCTATGACCATTTCTTTCTCACTAAGATCAGACAGATACTTGTAATTTAGATGGCCAAATATTTCATGCCACAGCTTGCTGGCTTCATTAGCATGGATAAGAAGAGCAGAGGGGTTTGAGTAAGGTAGGAAGTGTGAAAACATGTATACCTTTTGAGCATGATTCGCTACTCCTTTTGCAATGACTCTACCAGTTGAAATCTCTGTGATCTCAACTTCATCAGGGGAGAATATGACCTTCTTAGGAGACCCAGTGTGGGTCATCTGGTACACTGACAGGAGGTTGGAGGTGAGACCAGGGACATATAGCACATTGATGAACTTACCATGATCAAGATCTATCCTTCCTTTCCCTTTACTTTCAGTGAGAGAGTCATCTCCCAGTACAATAGATGGTCCTTTTGACATATCCAGTGAGGAGAAGGCCTCCTTAGTCGAAACCATGTGTCTTGAAGCTCCAGAATCTATGATAAAACTGGGTGAGCTTGATGTGCCAGCAACTAGAGCATGAACTCTCTCTCTATCATCGGAACTTGATCCTCCTTCTCTCTTCTTTGAGCTTTCTGGAAGGGAGATGCCATTGTTCTCTAGGAGATTGGTCAGCATATCAATCTACTTTTTCATACAAGAGCTTTCAATGTGATTGCCTTTCGAACAGTATGAGCACTTGTTCATTTCACCTTTGTTTTTCTTCTTCTGGGTATTTTTCTTGGGACCTTGTTGATCCTCTGGAGACTGCTTCTTGTCTCTTCTTTTCTCAGGTGGATTTTTAGCTTTCTTTTTGCCTTTTGAATCCACCCTCGAATCTCCAGCAATCAAAGCTTGATCTTTGTATGGTTTGATGGTGCCCATCATCACTAGCTTGTCTTGTTCTTGTGTGAGAGATTCCATGAAATCTGCAAGGCTAGGCATCTTCCAGGTTCGAGCTGTGAGTTTTGTGGCATAGAAGGTCCAAACAAAGACTAAGTAGTCAGGTCCTAGCTTCGAGAGGATGGCCAATATGAGCTGATCATCTTTCTTTTCGATACCACACTGCTTCAGCTGCAAAACTAGTGCTTTGAACTTGGAGAAATATAGCTGCAGGGATTCAAAGCTACTGGGACTCAGAGAAATCAGCTCATTTTCGATCTGATGTCCCCTCATCTCATTTGTCTTTCCAAAAAGATCAGAAATATTCTCCCATACTTGATCCGGTGAAGTTAATCCATCGAGATGGAAAAGGAGGTCTCGGGAAATACTGAGACATAGGAGGCCATAGGCCTCATCTCTCTGATTGTGCCATTTGATCTTCTCTGCAGTAGCATTGGGCTCTGCTTCTGTAGACATAGTCACCCTGTAGAGGCCTTTCGCTCTCAACAAGATCTCCATCTCTGCTTTCCATTCAAATAAATTGAAGGGAGTTAAGATAGTTTTCTGTGAATCCATAGCTTTAGAAAATCTGTCCCGGCTATCAGTAGAAGGATCCCAGTCTTGATGTCGAACCTGCAAAAACAATTTTTGAAGGAGAGTAACAACCTACAATGGCTCTGATACCATGTAGAAATTCAGGCCAACAGTAGATTAATTTTACCCACAACAATTATCAATTGATCATGCAAAATTGCTAACAATGGAGACTGAATATGGAGCTGTAACACAGAATTATATTAACTGAGTGTACAATAGCCAACCCTATAAT
>LPNX010018493.1:180864-195155 GCA_001517045.1 Pseudotsuga menziesii | reverse complement strand
AAGCAGGCTTACTCAAAATAGGCAAATCCCCCATAGGTGTAAAAAGCTGATCCCAAATCTGTCATGGAGCTCACGAATTGGCAAGGGCGCATGGGCAAGGTAAAGAGTAGTGGAATGGTAGCTCATACATTCTTTTTCATGGAGAAAAGAGTGGAGGATGAAGAGGACAAAAAACTAGTTCACCTCACCTAGTCTTGCTTTCCTATGTGCCTTAAAACACTGCAAAAGCAGGCAATAAAGCAGAAAAAGCAGAAGGGTGCCTAGGAGGCCAGGAATAAAGTAGATTTGATTCCTAAGGATTTCCCAAGTGCTACATGAGTCAAAGATGGCAAGTTTGACCTCTATGGATAGGCAATTAGCAACTTGCATAAGGTGGGACTCATGAACTAGGCAAATAAGACAAAAATAAATGAATTAATGTCTAAGTGGGTAAACTATGGGTTGATTATTCTAACACACAATCCACCAAATCGATATGGAAAACAACTATACACACAGAGATCATGTCCTGAGGCCACCCTTCCAGCTTGTTGCGTGAAGAAAAACCAGGAAGAATCCTGTGCATGAAGAATGAAGAGAGAACCATCCCTATGCATGAAGATGGGCCCAAAACGATGGTGAGAGTGGGAGAGTCGAAGAATCCCTGCCCATGTGAAGTGGTGGATTCTGCTGGTGGAGTGTGCATGTGGGAAAACCTACCACCCACCACTACCCAGCAATAACTACCCCCATCTAACAGCAGAAGTATTTAATGGGTGGTTGACACATGGCTTTTCCCCATAGGCTCAAGGTTTAACAATTCCCCCCCTTATCCTTAGGAAAATCGTGCCCTTTTCAATATAGTTGCATTGACATAGCTGGTTGGGGTTCATTTAATTAAAAATGCATATTTACATGATGCTAAGACTAATATGTGATGTATCTCACGATACACCATCAACAATGATTCCAATTGCCGAAACATAACAAAACCAAATCGATGGTGGGGATTTTTCCTTTAGCTCCACACCATGATTAATTAGAATATATATATATATATATATATATCATGTATATTTAATGCATTGGGGTCAAAACTAGGGTGTTACATTAGATCTAAACACGTTTGACTGTATCCCGACAATTCAGCATGTCCTGCTTCACTGGGTGCTCCACCCCAACCTTTCTATCCACCAGCTTCCTCCCTTCTTGTACTTCCTGCATCACAATGACTGCTTTCATGGCTAACTGTCCTCCAATGTCTTGTAATTTGTCGAGCTGGGTGCTATGCTTGTGATGACGTTCTTGGGCTCGAGCGGCTCGCTGCTTCAGGTCCTTCAGTTATTTAGCACGTGTAATCTGGACCATGAGAGGCATTGTGTGCAGTGATGCCTTCAGCGTTGTCAACTGAGTTTCAGCTTTCCGTGCTTAATTGGCCAATTGTTCCAGTTGGTCATCTTGAACGACACTCTTCCAGAACTATGTTGTTTCATCTGCGATCATCTTTGCCTCCTGCTCCATAGCTTCAAATTGAGCCACAAAATCCTCAATCATATTCTTCCGTTAGACAACCTGTTCCGGTGGCGTGTTAGGGTAATCCAAAGAATTCAACAGATTGTTAGTTAATTGAAGGTGGGAAAGCAACTCCCCAAATTGCTTATCTTTCTCAATGGTAGTGAGTTCTATTGTACTCTCATATATGTGTTAAAAATCCTCTTCAACAACTTGCCTCACCTTGCTGCATCTAGCACAGAGATGTGCTTTCTCAATAATGAGGTGGTCTTGTGCCTTCTTGAGCTTCGTGATTTCATCGATGGTTTTCCTCTGTAGCTCCACCCATATTTGCTTTAAAGCGGCAATATCTCACACCTTTTCTTCTGCTAGCTGCTCTTTGATCTTTCGCAGCTCTTCAACCTCCTCTTGTAACTTCTTTGATGTGGCCTATGACTGCACAAACCGATCGCTAAGCTCCTTCTTCCTGGAAGCCAACTCCTAGCTGACACCCTGCTGTATCTGTACTAAAACTTGGGCAGGTAACATGTTGAGATTGACAACAATGCTTGGAAACGGTTGCAGTAGTGAGTTCACTTCTATGCTTCCCACATCGATTGTTGTCAAGGGAACTTTAACGTTCTTGGCCCGCGGATGGATGCTAATCGTTGGGAAATCCTGTAATACAGCCTGCTCTAGTGTCGCTTTTGAAAAAAAAACAAAAATAGAATCTAGTTTAACACTTACCATAGTGAACCCTTGTTGACTTGATATGTGCATGGGTTTTTCCGCAGCATTAGATGCATCAGTGAGAGCCTTGAGGAACCGTTGCAGGTGGTTCTCCATCACCGAGTGGGAGCTACTGTCGATGTTGAAGTCCATGTGTATCTTAATGTGTAACTCCTCCAACATGCATTGGGCCTATGGGTTGGAATCCGTCAATGAATTGCCATCGGAGTCATGGAGGTCTTTCCCTGGTTGAACTGGCTCATAAGGGGCATCTGCTGGTGGTCCTGTAGAGATCTCATCCATGCTCACAGGTTCACTCTAGTCATTTGGCCAATCTTGAAAAACGGCCTCCAATTCTTCGTCAGTGAGTTTTTAGGCCATAGGAATCCATTGTTTGTTGGGATCCCTACCTGCTTGAATGTAAATGGAATGCGGCTTGATAGAAAACCAAATGATCCTTTGATATTGGGATGTTTATCTACTATAGATAAATGGGGAACCTTGATGGCTGTGGCCTATAACACCTCCCAATAGACCCAAACATTGATCGCACAGTATTGCTGTCGACTGGGTTCCGCTACCCACCATAAGTTTTGGTATCTTGGCCTTTGCACACCTTTTCGGTAACAACTGACATGGGGTGGTAGTCCTCTAGCTCCATCCACGTGACTAAAGAAATAAGAATTAACAACCAATTCTAGGAAAAAATGCTTTCCCCGGCCTGAGCAGCAACAACATCTTCTAACAACTGGTTCAATAGAAACAATGACCACTTCATTTGCACCCCCTCAGTGCATTTTTGCGTACAAGCAACCACAACTTATTTGCACTGGACAGGTCAGTTCTTCCAGATGAGCTTCTTGGCCAAAATGCGCGCCCCAATATGCACTGATCACTGAGAAATACTGTCGATGCGATATGCCCTCCCATCATGCTGCAATCTGAATCTCTCCTTCAACTGCTGGCAAAGCTTCTTGTAACCCCATGATGTCGACATTTAGGTCAACCGTGACCAAAATCAGGTGATCCAACCATAGCATTCCCCCATGAAAGCATGCCAACATTTGTTTGACACAAGCATTCGCTTCGTTCAATCTCCTGAAATGAGGCATGTTAATGAGCCCCAACAACCTAGACCTGCCCAAGCCCTGCACCCATGGGTGAGGAATCTGTTGAATAGGGGCACCTGGTATCATCGGGAGTGACTGATAAGGCTCCTTTGACATGTCCTTTAGTAACAGTAAGTCATTGTATTCATACTTCATCTTAACCAAGGCGAGTATGATTTCCACCAGGAAAGTCATCCATTCTGGTAACGGTGGAAACTTTGACGGATACCTCTGATTCTTAGTGAGATTCCTTGGCTTTTCCCCTGTCCGTGTTGGAGCAACATATCCAAGGATATCATTGATAGAGATTCCTCTAGGCGCCACAGACTCAACAACTCTGGAGCTTGATGGTTTGACCTGTGTTATTTCTTCTCCTTACACCCTAGCAGTCATGCGTGTGTATCTCTTCGTTGACGGTGTGGGACTGGGCTTCTAGGAATTCCTCTTCGCTATAGCTATTGAAGAGGATCCAATTGGAATCCTCCTAACTTCCTCTTCAACCCACATGGGTTGGATGGGGGATTCCTGCTCATTGGAAATATCAACTGTTTTGGGAGTGCGCAACATGCCACACTCTACAATCCTCATAATGCAACTGGAATATCACTCCATGCCTAACCCACTCAATTCAACTTCTGCATTGAGCTCAACACTTCACTCAACTCTACTGAACAATACCTTGCGCTTGCATCCCGCACGTTCTTATAATCACTCGCCCGATCCAACTCATCATGACAAAATCTACCGTGTCCATCATGGCCAAATATGACATCAATAACCCCAAATCCATCGGCGATCCCATCTTACTAACAGTCGGATCAGTTATAAATGCATGTCGCTTCATCAAGCACCACCAACTAACTGTATTAACTGTCTATATTTATTATTTATTTGACCACCTCACAAGCTTGCGCACATTGTCGATGGTCTCCCATTAAACACTATTGAGTGCTATCCTTGCCTCACTGCAATCTACCCAATATATATATATATATATATATTTTACTTGCACAGTGTCTCAAATGTTGCGTGGCTCAGGCCCCGTTCTATAGGGCTTTAAGCTATTGCCATTCATAAGTTTAGGCAGCACCACACCATCTAATTGTTGTAATTGAACTGCACCACTAGAAGTAATTGAATGAATGATATATGGACCTAACCAATGCATCTGTAACTTACCTGGATTCTTTATGAACTTACTATCGTATATTAGCACCAAATATCCCTGTGTAAACTGCTTGTTCTTGTTGTGGTGATCATGGCACGCCTTTTGTTGTTGATGTAATTGTAACTTCAGAATGTATTCACTTGTATTTCTTATGTATTGTACCCCGATATTTATTCTTGGATGTGTCTGTAATGTAATTGAGTCATGTCATGCCCCGATGTTCCTATCGGGAGTTTCTATAATGTAAACAAGTCATGTCAAGTCAATGTGGGTAACCCTCTTATTGTTCAAGGGTTAAAGTCCCCGCAATTCTCGGGAACTAGGGTTATTAGACTCTCCTAGAGAAGTCATCCCTTGTAGGGTTTTGTCAAGTCGGGAATTAGTATAAATAGAGAGCTAGCCTCTCTATTTAACACAGACTCACTCACACTCAGTTGTAGCGCATAGCTAAGGAAGAAGAAGACACTGGGGCTAAGAAGAAAAAGGTTACTGTTGTCGAGAGATCATCTTACTATTTTTGGGTTTTACTTTTGGTGTTTATTTTATCTTTGAGGAAGTTGCGGGGTTTTTTCCACTTATGGTTTCCCTGAGGAAAAACACTGTGTTCATTGTCTCTTGTGTTTGATTGCTGTGCTTGTTATTCTCTCAGTTAAATATCCTAATATAATGCTAGCTTAATGTTAAAAATCTAACATGGTATTAGAGATAACCTGAGAAGAAGACACTATGCAACTGCGGGCACTAGGGCTTCCTACTTTTTGGATATCTCTCCACAGATTTTCAGCAAAAGAAGGTTGGATTAACTCTCCTCCCTAGGGTGCATCTTTCTGTCGAAGCAGAATCCAATTCTGATTTTTTTCAGTTTTGGACCCGACACTCCTGTCGAAAATTAGGGCTTTCCATAGAAGTGGAATATTTTAGTGATCCCATGCTTGGATTGATATCCTCCCCAAAATCGAAGTTTAGAGATCAAGATCAAAGCATTTAGTTGGATAGAACTCCGGAAAAGCCAAACCCTAATCTGCTCCTGAACCAACACTGCAGAAATTTAGCTCCAAATCCAGATCCGACATCTTGACCTGGTAAGATCTAAATATTTTGTATTTCCATTTGAGGTTCTCAGTTAAGATGTCTTATCATACCAATCTTGATGAAAAGCTTGAGGGAGCTGATAACTTTCGAGCCTAGAAATATAGGATCTCCTTGGTCCTGGAATAAAATGAGTTGGACTCCTACATCCATGAGGAGGTTCCAGTTCCAGAGGAAGATGAGGCCAAGGAATTACATAAGAATAAGTTGGTTATGGAAAAGAGGATTATTGCTGATTCAATCAAGGATCACCTCATACAACAGGTGTCCTCTCTCAAGACACCAAAATCTATGTTTGATGCCCTAACCAAACTATTTGAAGGGAAGAACATAAACCGGAAGATGACTCTAAGGAACCAGTTGAAGAATTTAAAGATCTAGAATGAGGATACCATCTAGTATTACTTCACAAGGGTCTCCCATATCAAAGAACAACTTGAAGCAGTAGATGAAGAAGTGGAGAATGCAGAAATTATGATGACAACCTTGAATGGTCTCCCTAGGTCATGGGATTATTTCATCCAAGGAATCTGTGATAGGAAGAAGCTAATTAAGTTTAGTAGACTGTGGGGAGAATGTTCACAAGAAAAAGCTTTAATATTAGCTCAAGAAGAAAATATGGGAAGTGAAGATCAAGCTCTCACAGTAAACTCCAAGAAAGGAGTAAGGGGAAATCATCATCACCAAGGTAAGCATTCTCATCAGAAAAATAATTTTGTAAGAAGGGATCCATCCAAACTCAGATGTTATACATGTGATGAAAGAGGACACTTTTCTAGAAGTTGTCCCATGAATAAGAATGGATCCAAGAAGAAGAAGAAATCCAAAAGAAGACATCATGCTCACACTGCTGAGGATGATGATCCTCCCAAGAAGAAAGTAAAACAAGAAAGTGAAGACTCTTCAAGTGATGAAGAATATGTTCTGATCTTCACTCTCATGGGAACTGTCACTCATGGAAGCAAAGATTGTCTTATTGACAGCGAGGTTTCCAAACACATGACAGGTTTCAAGGAATATTTTGAGAAACTATCTGAACATAATTCACCCCATAAGGTGAAACTTGGGGATGACTACCAATATCCCATAAAAGGTAGTGGTGAATCCTCCTACAAGATAGACTCTGAAAAGTATATGATAATGAAGGATGTCTTGTTTGTACCAGGACTAAAGAAGAATCTTCTATCCATATCGGCACTGGATGCAAAAGGCATGAGGGTTGCATTTGTAGATGGCCAAGTCCTCATGTGGCCAAGAGGAAATAATATTGACGATGCAATAGTAATTGGGGAACAAGAAGGAGGAAAAATACAAATTGAAGGGCCATCCAGAACAAGCTTTGGTCCATGAAACAGTAGAGCCAAATGAACTTTGGCATAGAAGGCTTGCACATGTGCACTACAAAGCACTACCACTTGCAAGCAAAGCTATTGAAGGTCTTCTAGAAATTCAAGAAAAACCTGATAGAGTCTGCAAAGGATGTGCGAAAGGAAAGAACAAAAAGAATACATTTCCAAGTAGCGAGAGCAATGAAAAAGGAATCTTTGAAATCATCCACTCCGATGTATGCAGTCCAATGTCATCAAGTTCATTAAGTGGGTATGTATACTATGTTTCTTTTATTGATGACTTTTCTAGGAAGACATGGATTTAATTCATGAAGAACAAAGATGAACTTTTCAGCAAGTTCAAGGAATTCAAATCCTTGATCGAGAACCACACAGAAAAGAAGATCAAGACCTTTCGATCAGATAATGGCGGAGAATTCACATCAAATGAATTCAAATACTTATGCAAATATTCAGGGATTAAGAGGGAGTTATCCACTCCATATAATCCACAACAAAATGGGGTTGTAGAAAGGAAAAATAGAGCTATAATGGAAGCTGCAAGAGAAATGTTTCATGATCAAGATCTTCCCATGCATCTATGGGCAGAAGCTGCCAGAACAACGGTGTATGTTCAGAACCGTACTCCACATAGAGTACTCCCAAACAAGACACCTGAAGAGGTATTTCCAGCAAGAAAGAAGAAGTCATCCATCTCAGAATATTCGGTTGTCCAGTGTACATACACATTCTGAAAGAAAAGAGGACAAAATTAGATCCTTCAGGAAAGAAGGGTATATTTGTGGGATACTTTGAAAGCTCGAAGGCTTACAGAATATACTTTCCAGGATTCAAGAAGATTGACATTAGCAGAGATGTAACATTTGATGAAGACTCACCTTACAACAAATCCAGAAAGAGGCCTACTGAAGAACCTGAAGAAATAGAAGCACCCATAATTCATGACACAACCATGAATGAAGAAACTCAAGAAGAAGATAGAGAATTTGAAGAACCTCAAGAACCTATAGATCCACCTCAGGAGAAGAATCCTCACAAGAGGAAACCTTCTTGGGTATGGGAAGCTATCCAAGGTGCGAAAAGATATGGGGCTCCAGAAGAGAATCACAGAGAAAGGAAGAGGACCAGGTCCTGCTCCGGGTATGTAGATTTGTTATGTGATTTTATCAATAAAGAACCTTCCAACTATGAAGAAGCGACAGAACGGAAAGAATGGAAGGATGCTATGATCGAAGAGTACCAATCGATCATGAAGAATGATGTTTGGGATGTTGTCCCAAGACCAAAAGGGAAGTCGGTTGTAACTTCCAAATGGATCTACAAGATCAACCATGCTGCAGATGGCCGCATAGAGAAATATAAAGCAAGATTTGTGGCTCATGGCTTCTCACAGAAAGAAGGAATAGATTATGAAGAAACCTTTGCACCTGCAGCCAGATACACTTCCATCAGATCAGTACTTGCTCTGGCTGCAATGACGAAATGGAAGATACACCAAATGGATGTCAAGACTACTTTCTTGAATGGTGTAGTGGAAGAGGAAGTGTATGTAGAGCAGCCGCTCGGTTTTGAGACACATGACAGGGAGTCTCATGTGTGTATATTGAATAAATCCCTATATGGTTTGAAACAGGCACCCATGACATGGTATGATAGAATTGATGGCTTTCTATCCAGTTTGGGCTTTACCAAAAGTAAAGCAAATTCCAACCTTTACTACAAGGTTGAAGATGGAAACCGAGTGATGCTCCTACTGTATGTAGATATCTGTTTGTAACAGGTATGGATGGGTTGATTGTTGATATGAAGAGGAAGCTTGCTGCCGAGTTTGAAATGAAGGAATTGGGTATGATGCACTATTTTCTAGGCATGGAGGTGTGGAAAAATGTGGATGGAATCTCCCTTGGACAAGGGAAGTATGCAGTAGAGATCATGAAGAGGTTCGGGATGATGCACTGCAAAGCCATGACCACACCTATGGCATCGAACCTAAAGCTATTGAGTGATGCTTCATCAGAAGCAGTTGATGCTACGATGTATCGTCAGATGATTGGGTCCTTTATGTACCTGACGAAAACAAGGCTAGATATTTGCTTTGCTGTGAACACCTTGAGCTAGTTCCTAACAGATCTGAGACATGTTCACCTGATTGATGCAAATCATATTCTAAGATACCTGAATGGTACAGTTGATTATGGGCTCAAGTATGAGGTGAATCAAAAGATTAACCTGGAGGGTTATGTGTATTCAGATTCGGCAGGCAGTGCCATCGATAGGAAGAGAACTTCAGGGTGCTACTTCAGTATGGGATCATGTGTGATCTCTTGGTTTAGCAGGAAGCAATCTTGTGTGGCACTGAGTACAACTGAAGTAGAGTATGTCACAGCATGCTCAACTAGTTGTGAGGTAGGATGGCTGAGGAAGCTACTGTCTAATTTATTTGATATCCAGTTGGATGCTACTTGTATACATTGTGACAACTAAAGTTGCGTGAAGTTGTCAGAGAACTCGGTGTTCCATGAAAAGTTGAAGCATATCAAGATTAGGTATCACTATATCAGGGATATGGTACAGAGGGGAGCAGTGAAGCTCCAATATGTTGCGATAGACAAACATATAGCTGATGTGTTGACAAAGCCATTGGCTAGGTGAAGTTTGAATACTTTAGGGAGAAGCTTGGTGTTCTCCAGATCGAGGTTCCCTCCAAAGGGAAGTGATGAGTCCGTGAGCCATTCTGACATGGTGAGAGGATTGGTTCCTTCTATGGTCATATGTAAGGTCTGAGCCATTCTCTCATGGTGAGAGGATTGGTTCCTTCCATGTCAGATGTGAGTGCTGAGCCATTTTGATGTGACTGTAGGATTGGATCCTACATGATTATATATAAGCATTGAATGCCATTCTTGGATTGGAGGCACCTGGTCAGTTAGCAGGAAAGCTCAGTCTGGGATTGAGGGCCATTATGATGTGACTGTAGGATTGGTTCCTACATGATTATATGTGAGTGTAGAGCCTTTCTAACATTGGTTGTAAGATTTAAGTGCAGAGCCCTTTCGACATGGAGGATTGGTTCTTCGCAGGGTCGAATATAAATGCTGAGCATTTTTTACATTGGTTGTTAGATATGAGTGTTGATCCTTTCTGAAATTGGTTATCAGATTTAAGTGTAGAGCCTTTCAGCATGGAGGATTGGTTCCTCACATGATCGAATGTAAGTGCTAAGCCTTTCTGACATTGGTTGTCAAATGTGAGTGCTGGGCCTTTCTGGCAGGGTTGTGGGATGTGTTCCCACATGGTAAGATGTGAGTGCTAGGTGTGCCTTTCTAATATGATTATAGGATTGGTTCCTACATGATCAGATATAAGTGTTGGGTAGGACGTTCTAACTTAGGGTCAGATATAAGTGCTGGAAGAAGACCTACATGGAGCTAGGCCTACAACCAGCATGAAAAAAAGCTGGCTCTATAGAACTTCCTATGACGAGAAGAATCATGAGATAGCACCCGTGATGATCCAGCAGTAATGATCCAGATCCAGTGATGATCCAGATCCAGTGATGATGCTCCAGAGATGATCCAGATCCAGTGATGATCCAGATCCAGTGATGATGATCCAGATCATGTGATGATCCAGATCCAGATGAAGATGACTTGAAGATGAAGATGACTTGGAGATGAAGATGACTTGAAGATGAAGATGACTTGAAGATGATGAGGACTCGAGGATGATCCAGATGATACAGAGAAGAAGACTTGTGCTGATAAATTATGTCAAGAGAATACCTTCCTAGTTAAGAGGGAGTGTTGATGTAATTGTAAATTTAGAATGTATTCACTTGTATTTATTATGTATTGTACCTCTATGTTTATTCTAGGATGTTTATGTAATGTAATTGAGTCATGTCATGCCCCGATGTTCTTATCGGGAGTTTCTATAATGTAAACAAGTCATGTCAAGTCAATGTGGGTAACCCTCCTATTGTTCAAGGGTTAAATTCCCCGCAGCTCCGAGGTACTAGGGTTATTAGACTCTATAGAAGTCATCCCTAGTAGGGTTTTGTCAAGTCGAGAATTAGTATAAATAGAGAGCTAGCCTCTCTATTTAACACACACTCACTCACACTCAGTTGTAGCGCATAGCTGAGGAAGAAGAAGACACTGGGGCTAGGAAGAAAGAGGTTACTGATGTTAGGAGATCATATTACTATTTTTGGGTTTTACTTTTGGTGCTGATTCTATCTCTGAGGAAGTTGCGGGGTTTTCTCTATTTATGGTTTCCCCGAAGAAAAACACTGTGTTCATTGTCTCTTGTGTTTGATTGTTGTGCTTGTTATTCTCTCAGTTAAAGATCCTAATATAATGCTATCTTAATGTTAAAAATATAACATTTGTCGATCCTTTTTAACACACTGGTGGAAGCTTGCGACAAACTAGTCCTCTTCTAGCTGGACCAACTGTGTGATGCACTCCTCTAATTCTTTCGTATCATCCATTCCTGTCGCAGTAGTAATCCATAGACTAGGAACAGATTGCTCCACATGCATGATTGCCTCTTTCCCATAGACTAGTTTGAATGGTGTCTGTCCCGTCAATATTTAACAAGTGGTGCGATCTACCCATAGTACTGCTGGAATTTTCAAATCCCAATCGTCGCAATTAATATTGCATACCTTAGTAAGCACAATTTCCAATATTTTGTTGAAGGCCTCGGCAGTTCCATTTGACTGTGGATGGTAGGGTGTTCTTTTCTGATGCTGCACCCACAACTCCTCTGTTAGTGCTTTCACGGTTCGATTAATGAAGTGACTACCCTGGTCACTCATCAATATCTTGGGACATCCAAATATTGTCACAATATTCTCTAATATGAAGTTGACTACTGTCGTAGCAGTGCAATCAATGACTGGCACGACCTCTACCCACCTTGTCAGATAATCGGTTGCTGTAATGATGTAGCACACACCAGCCCGCTTTCCTGGTGGATCGATTGGACCCACAAAGTCCACGACCTATTTTTCAAAAGTTTGTAGAGTTACCTGTGGCACAAGAGGCATCTCATCCTGCCATGATGGTTTTCCGACACACTAACAGATATCATAGCTTCACGCATAATCTGCTACATCATTATGTGAGGCAGGCCATCATATCCCAGTGTGCAACACCTTATGCGTAGTAGCCCTGCCTCTGTAGTGGCCTCCCATGATTCTCGCATGTGCTTATGTTAGAATGGATCCTTGCTCATGTGGTAGGATGCATCGTTGCAATATTTCATTTGGTCCAAGTTTGTATAACTTCCCTGTGATCAGTTGGAAATCTGAGGCTTTCACTACCAACTGCTTCTTTTGATTGGTCGACAGGTCCACAGGAGGAAATCTAGTTGCCAAGAACTGAATAATTGGAGCATAATGTCCATCTGATATCTCTACCCAAAATAGCTGCGCATTGGGCAACCCATCATCAATATTGGTAGGTTCTTCACCTATCGCAATGCGAGACAGATGATCAGGGCCAACATTCAACCGTCCTGGCTTCACAATTATCTCAAATTTAAACTCCTGGAAAAGTAGCATCCATCAACAAATATTCCCCCCCAACATAGGCTTATTGACCAGGTATTGCAATGCAGAATGGTTTGTGAACATTTTGAAGTGACCGCCCAACAGATAGGGCCTAAAATTCTGCAGTGCATAACCATGGCCAAGCCTTCTCTCTCAATGGTTGTATAATTTATTTCTTCAAAAGACATATTCCTACTTACAAATGCGACTGGATGATCAGGTCGTGCTCACCTGGATGTGCAAGTACTACCCCTAGTGTAATGGAAGAGGCATCGACATGGACATGGAACTCCTTGTTCCAATCAAGGAATACCAGGATAGGTGCCGATGACATCTTGGAATTTAGTGTGTTGAAACTCCCCTGACACTCATGATTCCACTCAAATGCAACATCCTTTTTCAATAGCTTCTCCATAGGGGCTGTAATCATGACGTAAACTTTAATGAACTTGTGATAGTACCCCGTGTGTCCCAGCGTCGCCCGAAGAATATTCACATTAGTAGGTGGTGGTAGACTAAGGATAAGTGAAATATTCATAGGGTCAACCAACAACCCTTACTTGCACACAATGTGACCTAACAATATTCCGAATGGTGCACAAAAAATGCACTTCTTTGAATTCAATGCAATTTGATGCTGTCGACACCTTTCTAGCATTAATCGTATATTTTCTAAGTGATATTTAACCAAACCATAAATTTTCCAATCATCCATGTATACATGCAGGAACTTTTAGATAAAGTCTTTGAATGTAGCGACGACCACTCGAGAAAATATTGCTGGTGCATTCTTCAATCCAAAAGGCATGTCTGTGTATTGAAAGAAACCCCATTCAGTGATGAATGTGGTCTTATGTCGATATTCCTTTGTGATTTGGATATGGTGATACCATAAAAATCCATCCGTGAAAGAATACATCTCTTGACCACCTACCCCTTCAAGGACCTCATCTGTAAAGGGGGTGGGGAACGAATCATGCAGGTAGGCATCGTTCAACTTCCTTAGGTCGACACAAATATGAACTTCACCAGTATTTTTTTCCTAAACCACCATGGGGTTTATCCATTCTGACTCTTCAATAGGTTCAATGATTCTAGTGTCTAACATCCGGTCAATCTCAGCTTTGACATGTTCTTTGTATCGCGGGTCCAATCGATACGGCCTATCTCCCCTAGATCCCCTAATATCCCTTTCATTTTCGAGAACCTTGTCAAAAATATATCCTGTAACTCATGCAAAATATCTGTGATCTATGCCATTGTCTTATCGTCCCAACAGTCCCCAACACTAGCAAACTTTGGGTTTTCCTTTGTCCCCATGTTAACTTTGCGGATCTTCAACGACTGACTCATGGGGTTGGTTGGTATGTCCAGTGCTACAACATTACAAATTCCTTCTGATTCCATAATATTGACATTCCTCATTTCATCATCATCTTCAGGTTCCCTAGATATATTGTAGAATATCATTAGAGATGGTATATGGCATTACACATGTGGATCTACAGGGTATGCGGTTGGCACAACCTTCAATACTACTTCACAGATGAGTTGGAGTGCATTGTGGACCTCAGGGTTAACATCCTTGAAACTAAAGGCTGTGCAAAGTTTGCACAGCTCTACCGCTAGATACCAGGATCTAGGCATTTCTTCTAAAGTATGAACAAAATCATGGAACCACTCATCCTTGGGTCGTGATGCCCACAAATCCTAACATTTCAATAAATAACTGGTGGGGTGAGTCTTCCCATCATATTTTACAGCAGGATAAGTCTCTCAATCACCAAAGTGCACCAACATCAGTTGTTGACATGGTGCCC
>LPNX010018493.1:155254-167187 GCA_001517045.1 Pseudotsuga menziesii | reverse complement strand
CATATGGAAGGCCAGGAGTCATATGAGTCAGATCCAAGTCAAGGAACGCTCCAAAGGATTTTGGATTATGTACACATCCCGATGTACGCAACTATAGAGGGAATATCCACGTATGTACGCGGTTATCGGGGAAAAGGCCACGTATATCATTTTTCTAATGTTTTTAGGGATGGTTAATGATACATCAAAAGAAAAAATGGATGGTCAATGATACATCAAAAGAAAAAAAGTGGTCCATAGGGGCTAATGAGTCTGCAGTGGGACAAGGGAAGGCCATACAATGTGTGATTCACCTAGTGTGGTGAAATCCGCTATAACACCATTCATGGAGTGTCTGTTTGTGAACTGCCCACCAACGTGTTGGGGTAGCCTTCAACGCATCCCCTAGAGCCAATATCCTCTACGGTTCAAACACTTTCTATTCAAATTCTTGGAGGAATTCAGACAACTTTGGTAGTCCTTCATAGATTAGTAGCTTGACGACTCGGTTGTAACACAATGTAAGGATTGCGTGATCAGTCCACATTTTCTGAAAGACACCTCGTCAAGACGATTTTTCCAATTTTCTAGAGCATCATCAAAATTAGAGGATACAGAGCTAGCACTACGCCATCTGAGTTCGCCATTGGTAGTAGAGTGGATGTAGTCCTTGGAGATATTGTAGGCATGATCCTAGCCTTTACCATCCTCAACCTTAATAGGTTCAATATATCGGCGTCCCTCCTGAGGGTCCATTAGAGAAATGAATCTGATATATTGGTTTTCAAATGTCATAACCCGTGTCTTGAAATTGATAACCACCATGCTATCATTATCCCATCCAATCCCCAGCAGCATGGGATAGGAGCCTCCACTATCACTACTTCAATGACGTGAAAATCAGGATATGTCTTCATACCTTCTTTATCGACAACCAAATTTGAAACACGACCAATAGGCTGAACCTTGGCTTGATTTGCTAGTCATAGTTGCATAGGGGACCACCCTAATGTTGGATTTCCCATAAATTTCCAAGTTTGTTTGGTCAATATATTCACATTAGACCCTAGATCTAGAATGACATAATCGAATTCATAGTCCCCTATCTGGATGTTCATTCTCATCTCTTTACCTGTCTTTTTCTTCTGGAGGGAATTTATGGCAGAATCCTTCAATGTCTGACTCCGTTGGCACAACAAATTATCAATATCTCTGAGAGCCTTGAGATCTCTATCTAACGACAGACATCTCTCAAAGAACTGTTTCAAGGTACCAAGCTGTCGCGATGGTCCTGCCTCGATAGAAGGATCAAAAGCAGATGGCATTTAAACAACAAGAAACCTACCTGGATTCCTCTAGATCGCATGTGGCATGAAAGAATGTCTCCTTCTCCATTTCAATATCAAATGCTACCTTTTTCTTCCCCGCAAACTAAACATGTTGTCGGGGTCCATCTTCACCAGTCGTCGTACCTACACGAGTGACAAAAGCAACGTCAACAGCCTATGTTCTGGGTTCTTCTAGAATTGTTGCAACTGTGGGTCCTTGATTCAGGTTCTGAGCTTGTTTTAGAGGTGGATTCTAGATCAATGGTAGGTTCATGGGCTGATTCAGATTCTGTGGAGGGATTTGAGGCTGATTTTGCAACGGTTGCTGGGTTTGTACTTGGTTTTGGTTTTGGAACTGGTTCTGTAACTCAGGGATGTTTCCATCCTGCCACTTCGTAATCAATTGAGGGAAACTTTTGACATTGTGCTCACTGGCCACATAGTAGGTACACTTTGTATGGGGACACTCCCTCTGATAGTGGCCACATATCCCGCAAGTGTATCGCTAGATGGATTCTTGACCTCGACCTCCTCCTCGTCCCCTAAATACTCCTTAGAATCCACTGGTTTGCTGATATTGGGGCTGGGATAGCTGCTGCGGGGTACTTGGTTGCTGCTGAACGTAGTGTGCTACTTGAACATACTACGGTTGAGTCTAAAAAATCGGTACTTGATTATACTGTGGTCGTGATTCCAACTGTGGTTGTGCAACAAACTATGGCTACGGTGTGAACTATGGTTGCAACTGCGATGGAATAAATTACACTTGTTGGGGTGGTGTATATTGTACTATCGACTGCACCATCTGTGGCTATGACTGCTGGACCGTGTGGGGATCCTCGCCCATCACAAAATATGAATAATATGTTCTCTCTTGAAGCAGGTCATAAGCTCGACAGTATTGATCCTCGTGCCCTACAGAGCGACAGAAGTGGTTCTCCCTTCGTAACCATCTTCTGCATGTAGCTACAACTTTCATGTCGATGTCTGTATACCTGACATACGTGGCACCATGGCACACCAGCGCAACTCAGTGACTTTGGTTCTCCTAAAAGCAAATAGTTTCTGAAAGTATGACAAGTGTCCTTGGTGTGTCCACTTGCATGATACCGCATGCACCAGAGATCATCATGCTCTTCTTTTTCCTTCTTCATATCTTACAACTGGAGTGTTAAATTTGCTAGCTGCGCTTGAATTTGGTTCATGCCAACTGCAATCTCCCCAATAGGTGAAGCCTCCAATTTCATCGCCATCTCCAGAGCCTCATTCTGCATTGCAATCTTTTGCTCCATTAATGGCTTTCAGATGTGCAGAACTAGTACAGCGATGAACCACTCCTTGTGTTGAACATCGCTCATTTTGAAGCTAACTCGAGCCATCAATGTCTTAAACCATTGATCAAAATACCAAATAGTTTCATTTGGAAACTACTTGATCTCCTTGAGTTCTGTAATATATTGGGCCTCAGATTTAGTTTTCTTAAATTACTTGAATAGTCCTTCCTGTATCTCACTCAGTTTTTTTTCCGCTGGCCCCTGAGGAACCTGCATGAATCTCATGTACTATTCAAGTACGTGACCCTCGAGGGTGGTCACCAATTGGATTTTCTTAATATTGTTGTCCATAGTTTGTCTAGCAGTCCAAACTACTTCACATAAGAACCAGTACTGCTCTGGGTCATCAGTCCTATTTCCATGGAATATAGGTAACTTCATCTCATCGCCCACCATTCTGGGACTTCTTCCTCCAAATGGTGTTCTACTACTCGACTATTGCTGGCATGTCGGACAAGGTGATGTAGAATGCACTTTTCTACCTATTGGTGGAGTAGTGCGCCGAGGTGTGGGCACGTTACTACTGTGGTTTGAGCTTCTCGCTATCTTGGGCATATCCTGGGTCTAGTCATCCTCATTGTCACTATAGGGTTTCTTTGTCTCGTTTGGTTGTTCTTCGTGGTCTTTCATCTCGATCGCACCAGGACCTTCCCCTGTCCTCTGCCTCTTCTCTTGTCGAAACCTTTCTCTTCCCCTCATACAACCACTTGTTTCCTCGTCGACCCTCACAAATTCCTTAGAAATCATACCCATCTACCCCTTATCTTTCCATCTGTCTTCCCCCTTTCGTCACAGTGTCCATGGCCTCCACACACCAAAGTCCCACTACTTGAGGTGAAATTTTAAAATACCCTTTTCATAGATAAGCATCTTAATAGATAATTGCAGAGACAGTAAGAACCTACCTTGTGGCTCATTGAAGAACTCTCTTTTTGCTTTGTTGTATGCCTTATTCTGTAATGTATCTCTCCAGAATGCTATCCATCCACACTTCGATAGCTCACAATGCTTTGTTATTGGTTTCCTGTAGCTCATGGATCAGTCCATGGGTCCAAGATGTGAGATCTCCTCCTTGATGGTTATTCTTCTTATAAGTGAACTACGCTAACCACTCATAAAGTATGATTGGAAATTCACAAAAGAACCATTTATATGGACCGTCATAGATATATCTGTCCAGCTACTTGGTTGTTGACAACTCCAGGTTTTGATTTTTTGTTTCTGGGAATTCTCACAGCTTTAGGTCAAATCCATCTTCAATCTTGGGTTTTGTTGGGTACCACAACATATCCTCCCTTCAGTTGCAACAAGGTCCTGGAAACAGGACCATTTGTTGGAACAAACCACCAACAAATCCTTGTTGACAGGGGTTCCCACTCTGGCGACGCCCAACCAGCGTAATCTCCCTGAGCACCGACCTAGACAGGTTTGACCCTGCCTAGCAACACCTGCAGAGTAGATGAAGTCTCACCCGAGGTGTCGAGGGAGAGCTATCGGAACCAAGTTTTTGGCAATACGAAGGGAGGGTATGGAATCAACAACTTAACTTCATAGTCAACAGATAATTCAGAGATAGAATCGCCTCATTCATAACAACTTTATTAGCATAACTAGTAGATAGCTAATGGATCTCATTACCTCATTCATCACAGTAATAACAATCATTCATAGAACATATACAACAAACATCTATCATTATCATCGCAGATCATAAAACAAGAAAATAAGAGACAAAAACACTTTAGGGAAACATCCATCATGTCATATTACTTCGGTGAAATACATGCAGTATGTCCCCACAGTAGGAGACCGAAAATAGATCAACACAGACAGATAAAAAACCTACTCGCAATAGACGCCGATGCAAAAAGATACAAGTTCTTCCACAGAATTCTCTCTTCAAGTTTATCTAAAAAAGTATATTTTCCAAAAAGCTATCTTCTAAAGTATATCTACTATTTCAACTCTATCTCTATAGATAGGCTTTCGCGTTTACATCCAAGGTCCACTTATAACTAACTTCTAACAAACTAGTGACCTATATCCACAAAATGTGGTCCATTGGTACAAAATTGCATAAATAATTACAAAAACGGTTATTCTTCCATCTATCACGCTGTTGTGGTCCTTTGCAATAGCATGTGAGCTTACGCAGCCTCCACGGTACTGTGCAAATCACTTACCCAATACCCCTGCCAACACCACTTGGCCTTTCTTGACATCATCATCGGTGGTCTGTCAAACTCTCCATACTACCTTGCATAGGAACCAATACTTCTTGGGATTGTCAGTACCGTTCCCATGAAACAAAGGTAATTTATCATCATCTCCTTCCATCCTTGGCCTTTGTCCTATAGACGTTGATATACTACTAAACTGCTATTGACATGTCAGGAAAGTTGATGTAGAATTCATGTTTCTTCTTGAGTTTGAAGTGGTGCATGGAGGCGTTGGAACAGTGCTACTAAAGTTTGATCTTGTTGCTGCACCAGGTGTATTCTAGTTCTAGTCATCCTCTTCATCGTTGTAGGGTGGCTTCCTCCTGTGTGGTTTTCCTTCATGGTTTTGCGTTTCGATCATAGTAGGACCCTTCCCCTGTCCTCTACCTCTTCTCCTGTCAAAAACTTGCTCCTCCCCTTGTACAACCACTCTCTTCCTTGGCTTCCCTAACAGTGTCGTCGAAAGTTGCATCCATCTACCCATTACCTTCCCATGTTTATCTCCCCTTTAGTCACGACATTCACCACCTATGCACACCAAAGTTTTACTAATGTAGGTGCATTTTCAGTATTCCCTTCTCACAAATAAGCATTTTAATTGAAAACTGTAAAGACAATAAGAACCTACCTTGGGGTCTGTTGAAGAATTCTCGTTAAGATTCACTGTAGGATTTGGTAGTGTTAATGACAAATTTAGTGATATATCCCTCCAGGATACTATCCAACCAGACCTCAACAGCTCGTGATGCTCGATTGTCAATTTCTTGTAGATCCTTGATTAAGTTAGGGGTCCAAGAGGTTGGTTCTCCACCTTGAAAATTAGTCTTCTTGTATGTGAACTGCGCCAACCACTCATACAGTATAATAGGAAACTCATAGAAAAAATACTCGTGAGGCCCGTTGTGTATGTATTTCTCCAACCACTTGTCTATGGTCAATCCCAGGTTCGGATTCTCTACTTCAGTAAACTCTCACAGCTTCTGGTCAAACCAATCTTGGATTTTTGGTCGTGTTGGATGCCACATCCCCTCCTCTCAGTTGCAACAAGGTCCCGAAAATGGAGCCATTTGTTGGCTCAACCCTCAACCAACAAAACCCAGTCGATAGGGGTCCCTTCTGTCAACACTTGACTCACCGCGATCTCCCTGAGCATCATACCAGACGGGTTTTACCCTGTCCAGCAACACCTGTAGAGCGGATGAAGTCTCACTCGATATTTTCAAGGGAGGGATGACAGAACCAAGTTTATGCGATATAGAAGAGGGTTAGGGGAATCGATAGTTCATTAGTTCATTAACCATATTAGATCAAATTCTTTAACACAGACATTCATCATTGCACATCATTCATTCATAACTGGAATAGATATACCAGTGCAGATAACAACATTCCTAAACAGTAAACATCGCATCATAGAGCCATTTTACTTAGCATTCATCATCGACTTTCTAGTAATATAAATAAATGCAAAGATAAAAGAAGACAACAACGATTCAGATCAACATCCATCTTATCATATTACGTATGTGCAATCACCCACAGATCAAAACAAATAACAATTCATCTCAGACAGCTATCGACTTGTTCTCCTATGCATCGGTTAGTCTCAATACCGTATCGACCAATATCAACTTATTTCTATATATAGGTTTGTGCGTTTACATTCATGGTCCACTTCTAATTAACTCCTAAATGATTTAACTGACTAATGACCAATATCCACAAAAAATGGTCAACAAGTACAAAAAGTGACACAAATAATCAAAGTTAGTTTATCTTCTGCCTATCGCACTATCTTTGTCTTGTGCTGTGTCTTCTATGCTTGTACAACATCCACGATGCTGCGCAACTTACCCCAACCGCTTGCCAACAATCAACTTCATTTAAAATAGAGGATATGTTATTATTTGGTACAAGTGTCAACTTGGATCTCAATCATGAGCTTTAAAAATGGAATCTCACACTCAATTAACAATACAACATCAAATCCATTTACTTGTTGGAGAGGAGTGAAACCAATTGCAATCTTCACTAATGTTTGATATACCCAAAGAGTAGAAAATAATGTAATCATCCAGTTGGATTTGTTCTTACTAACTATCCTCTGCATCATAGTATTCAAAACCTTATTAATAAATTTGACTTAACCATTACACTAAGTGTAGTAAGGAGAGGAGTATTATTTCCAAACATCGAACTTTGTAGTGAGTTCTCACATGGTTTTATTCTAGAAATGAGGCCTATTATCTATTGCCACCTTTCACACACCTAGGTTACATGGCATAAATCTTTAAGCCACTCGGTGTGACCTTGGGGGCAAGTCTCGAGTCAAGGCTGTCACCTTGTTCTTGACTCCTCTGTTTAGGCTCAACTCCTAATGAAGCCAAGGGGGGTAGACCCTATTAAGTTACGAAGGAAAAATTATTTAGTATGATGATGGTATTAAAGAGTAAGTTTTTTAGGAGTTTTGATTTAACAATTGTAAACAACAAATAACATGGTGATATAATAACAAGTAAGCACGAAAATGACACCCAATCACATATAGATTAAAAGAAACAAATAGTTGACTAGTGCCTTGAAAATGGAGTTGAAAAACAGTTAAGAGTGCTTGCAAGTACTGGAATGAATGTTGTGTAATTGTATCTTGGTTAATTTTAAATAAATGTAAGAAGATGAGTAATTTAACTTAGGTGAGGGGACTCCAGATATACCCAGGTGGTACTTGAAGTATGTCCAAAACTAAACTGTGACGGCTACCCATAAGGAATATGTGGGTTGAATGGAGTCTCTGAGGCTATTGTTCATAATGGACCCAAAGGTGTACGAGAGATCGATGCCCCGAGGTCACTTTTTAGGAGTTCCAGCTTCCTTTGGGAATTTTGCCACCGTTATGGTTTGAACGAGGTGTTGTATTTTCTCCTAAAGGTTTGTCAATTTGGGGAGAGTGAATCCTAATTATTCTAGTCACTCAAGTGATTTTGATGCAGCTTGACTGATCGGACGAACCACAACCAAGTACAGAGCATACACACTGGAGTCTTCGTTATTCTTAGTAAATTTTAAGATAGGTGTTCTTGTTAAAAAGAAAACCCTCCAAGAACCTCTTTCGATCCGAGTGGATCTCAATCAGGTAATCATGGAGGGTTTAATTTTATTATGGCTAATGAAACAATTGATGAAAAAGGAATCAAAGATACACAACATCGGTTTTCTAATTAGTCCTACCATGCATCTGTTTCCCCTTACGGGTCAATCGGGAAGTTGTGGGGTAAGTAGTATGATTAATTTTGAAATTAAAATATGGAATAATTCAAAATTATATCAAATTATACAATCCTACATGGCAGTACTAAACTAGAGCAAAAAAAATGGCAAAAACAAAAAAAGTGAAACAAACGCAGATCCCCCCTGGGGGGATGGGGAGCGGGCTCGAAAGAGCCTACTAAAAAAATATTTTCTTTTATTATTATTGGTTAAAATATCAGAAACCTATTGGTCCTTATATGGTATGAAACCAAGATCTTACAACTCTCCAAAAATTTTAAATTTTAGTGAAAGAAGAGACCCCTGGGGGGATTTGAACACTCCCGAGACCACTTTCGAACAGAATATTCTTTTATTTTCTGTTACACCTGATAAAAAAAAATCATTTTATAATAACATATTTCCAAAATCACTTTGATAGTAACTTTGGATCCTCCTACCTTAACTAAAAAAAGATTAAGTTAAAACTAGCTAAACAGGTGAAAAAGGAACCAAGGAAAGCAAGCTTTCCTTGGGATCTTGGATTGCTGTTTGTGCATAGAATTAAATATGCACTGATTTCTGGATTTAATATTTTTAAAACATAAAATGAAATATAGAGCATGCAACCTACTAATTTTCTTTAACTTGCCATGCAAAACGGATGATTTCCTTATGCTAGATCTAGAATGCTGAATGATACTTTTCAGAATTGAGATTTAGACTATGAGATTTGGAATAGCATATCTATGTAAGTTTTAATTTGATATAACATATCCAAATTATAACAAAGCTTTTGAACACAGTAACCAGGTAAGAAAATTGATTTTTTAAACAAAAGAGAAGAAGAGGAGAGAAGGTCGGTTCGTTGCTTGAATGGAACAAGTTGAAAGGAGGCCCTTTTGTGGAGAACTAAGGGACAGAGTCTTGAGATTATTGGATAAGGAATGGAATCAATCTTGATCCACATATTCATCTAATCGGGAACCTACAACTAGATAACACAAGCCTGCGCAACACCTCGTGAGATCTGGATATACATGTATAAAGCAACAAAAATGAAAGATCATGCAAAAATAATCTTATTTAAGCATATAACTAAAATTCTTGAGCATACATAATATGGATAAAAAAGATCAAGTAATATAACTTGCCTATTTTATACCCTTACTTGATTCAACCGAATCCTTGAATCCAGAAAACAAAAGCAGCACAGAAATTGGAAAGAAATTGCAGTTACCACATTCGCAGCATGATGCTGGGAATCCACACAAACACATGCACTACATGGTATAGCCTCCAAATCTTCTTTATTCACAATAAAAATATAGTAGTATTACAATGGCAATATCTCCTCAATCCAACTCTAACTAGCTTGGAAGAGGCAGCCTGAGCTTTATTTATACAAAAAACAGGAGATCCAGCCTAGGGGGTCGCAAATCCCAAGGAGACAAACTACTGCAGCTGAGGGAGAGTCAATTAATGCTGATCTAAAGCTGAACTGAGACTACTTGTCAATTGAGGGGCTGATTGAGCTGACACATCAACCCACATACTGACACATCAATCCACAGAGCTTCCAGGAGAGCCCACACGTGTGGAGGAGAGAGAGAGGGTGCAATTCCCCATAAAGGATGCTGAAGATCAACTCTGGATCTGTCCAGATCACCCCCTTCAGTAAAGGATTTGTCAGATCCAGTCATATCTGACTGATTTCAATCAAACCGGTTGAGAATCCACTGATCTAGGATTTTGGATTTGCTCCATTATTCATCAATTTATTAATTAAAATAATCAATAATTGATTTTTGGGGTTTTCTGACCTGAGTGATGGAAAATCACTCAAAACCTGAAAAAAGTGGGTCCATGGGTTTACATGGTGCTCTTAGCTTGAAAATGAGCACCTTCATGACTGAAACTAATTATTTGGTCCACTTTTATTACAAAACCAATTGTTCCAACTAAACTATTAAAAAATAGCCTAAGTTTTGGAAAAATTAAATTTTAATAAAAAACACTGAAAAAATTAAAAATTTAAAAAAATGGAAAAAACCTAGGTGGACTTCGACATGTTCATATGACTCGACCATGATGCCTAGCATGTTTATACATTGACACATAGACTCTAATAACCTCAATAGGCCTAAATGCCAAGCCAACCACCCCAACTTTGGAGGTGAAAAACTCAGAAATTATTAGTTGTTTATTCAACAACCAATAATAACCAAGGGAAAAAAAACTCTGGGATGATCGAATTGACAAATAAAGTCTAAGAGACTGAGTATTTTACAGACACTATCATGCTAAAACATTTATTACAATTCCCTCATGGGGTATGAACATGTGATATAGTACAACAAGCACTTCTGAAGGTCTTCTGAAGTCCGAACAAAAAAATCTTTGTCGGGTTCACTAGGCTCACTTGATAAAAAACCACCAAGTACAACTTAGGTGGTAACATTCTGGCTCCATCTAGGGACACATTCTTTGACTGATATTATGTTCAAAGAAGAGGATGTGAGAACTCCAGAATCTATGGGTCCTGCATAGCAATTAGAGTTTGTCAGGAACATGTATATATAAAAAATCAACTATAAAAGCAAACTAATGTACATAATTAGTCTATGATGTACAAAAAGGAAATCTTTTACAAAACTAATATACAAAAGAAAAATTTCAAGATTAGTAACATGGTACAAAACACCTATAATACAACAATATCTACAATACAACAATATGATACATACAATTTAAAAATACATGTAGGGCAAGGTTTAGAAATTGGCCCTGAAACCACCAATGCCAATAAAGGCATCAAACTATCTCGGCGAAGAACATATTGAGGAGGAAACCATTCACTGGTAGGCTTAAACTTTCTCCTTCTAGGTCATTTAGATAGAAAGAATTCGTTCCTGCTACTTCATCAATGATGTATGGTCCCAACCATAAGCTGTTGAACTTTCCGTGTTTCCCAGGTTTCTCCTGTCGTTTGTCCCAATGCAAGACTGTGTCACCTACTTGAAAGAATCCCAACCGGGTAGATCTATTAAAGGTTCTCTTGACCTTGTCTGAATTTCCGATACTTTGGTCAAGGGAATTTCTTCTACTCTCATCTAACTCGATCAACTAGTTTATTCTGTTTTGAATGGCCTCCTGATCTGAGCTGAAGGTCTAGAGAAGTTGATACACTGGAAGCTTTAAATGGACCAGTAAGGTGACATCTAGGCCATAGACTAGTTCAAAAGGGCTCCTCCCAGTTGAAATTTTCTTTGTGATTCTATTGACCCATAATACAAATTTGATCTTGCTATCCCAAGCCTTCTTATTGTCACCCACAATTTTCTTGATTATGGTCATTAAGTTCTTGTTACTTGACTGAGCTAGACCATTTCCTTGGGGATAATAATTGGATGAATGGGATAGGACAATGCCGTACTTGAAACAGAAGGATGACATCTCGGAGGAAACAAAGCATATGCCATTATCTGTGATGATTCTGGCTGCCACACCAAATCTTGTGATGATCTTATCTTCTAAGAAATCCATGACTATAGCATCGGTTTCCTTCTTGGTGGGTATCACCTCTACCCACTTGGTGAAATAATCAGTGGCAGTAAGAATCTAAGAATAATCATTACTCAAGTTATCTTTGAAATTACCGATGAAATCAAGCCCCCACTACTGGGAAGGGGCTTGGACTACTATTGGATTTAAAGGCAAGGCTTTCATTTGTTGCTTTTCGGTGAATAACTGACACTAGGGGAAAACTCTGACAGCCTTGTGCAGATCTAAAAATAGGTTCAGCCAATAGTAGCATTCTATAAGGC
>LPNX010018493.1:135092-148106 GCA_001517045.1 Pseudotsuga menziesii | reverse complement strand
CCTACTGATTTTCTTTAACTTGCCATGCAAAACGGACGATTTCCTTATGCTAGATCTAGAATGCTTAATGATACTTTTCAGAATTGAGATCTAGACTATGATCTTTGGAATAGAATATCTATGTAAATTTTACTTTGATATAACAGATTCAAATGATAACAAATCTTTCGAACACGGTAACCAGGTAAGAAAATTGAATGTTTAAAGAAAAGAGAAGAAGAGGAGAGAAGGTCGGCTCGTTGCTTGAATGGAACAAGCTGAAAGGAGGCCCTTTTGTGGAGTGCTGAGGGACAGAGTATTGAGCTTATTGGATAAGGAATGGTGTCAATATTGATCCACACCTTCATCCAATTGGGAACCTGCAACTAGATAACACAATCCCGAACAACACCTCGTGAGATCTGGATATATGTGTATAAAGCAACAAAAATGAAAGATCATGCAAAAATAATCTTATTTAAGCATATAACTGAAATTCTTGAGCATACATAATATGGATAAACAAGAGAAAGTAATCCAACATGCCTATTTTACACCCTTACTTGATTCAACCAAATCCTTGAAGCCAGAAAACAAAAGCAGCACAGAAATTGGAAAGAAATTGCAGTTACCACATTAGCAGCATGACGCTAGGAATCCACACAAACACATGCACTACATGGTATAGCCTCCAAAGCTTCGTTATTCACAATAAAAAATATAGCAGTATTACAATAGAAACAAATCCTCAATCCAACTCTAACTAGCTTGGAAGATGCAGCCTGAGCTTTATTTATACAAAAAACAGGAGATCCAACCCAGGGGGGGCACAAATCCAAAGGAGATAGACCACTGCATCTGAGGGAGAGTCAATCAATGCTGATATGAAGCCAAAATGAGCCTACTTGTTAATTGGGGGGCTGATTGAGCTGACACATCAACCCACAAACTGACACATCAATCCACAAATATTCCAGGAGATCCCACATGTGTGGAGGAGAGAGAGAGGGTGCAATTCCCCATAAAGGATGCTGAAGATCAACTCTAGATCTGTCCAGATCACCCCCTTTAGTCAAGGATTTGTCACATCCAGTCAATCTGGTTCAGATTTGATTGATTTCAATCAAATCGGCTAAGAATCCACTGATCTAGGATTTTGGATTTGCTCCATTATTCATCAATTTATTAATTAAAATAATCAATAATTGATTTTTGGGGTTTTTTGACCTGAGTGATGGAAAATCACTCAAAACCTGAAAAAAAATGGGTCCATGGGTTTACATGGTGCTCTTAGCCTGAAAATGAGCACCTACATGACTGAAACTGATTATTTGGCCCACTTTTAGTACAAAACCAATTTCTCCAATTAAACTATTAAAAAATAGCCTAAGTTTTGGAAAAATTAAATTTTAATAAAAAACACTAAAAAAATTAAAAATTAAAAAAAATAGAAAAAACCTAGGGGGACTTAGACATGTTCATATGACTTGACCATGATGCCTATCATGTTTATACATTGACACATAGACTCTAATAACCTCAATAGGCCTAAATGCCAAGCCGACCACCCAAACTTTGAAGGTATTGAGTGAAAAACTCAGAAATTATCAGTCGTTTATTCAACAACCAATAATAACCAAGGGAAAAAACACCCTGGGCTGGTCGGATTGAAAAATAAAGTCTAAGAGATTGAGTATTTTATAGACACTATCATGCTAGAACATTTATTACAATTCCCTCATTGGGTATGAACATGTGATATAGTACAACAAGCACTTCCCAGAAGTACCTCCGAAGGTCTTCTGAAGTCCGAACAAAAAAATATTTGTCCAGTTCAACAGGCACACTTGATAAAAAACCACCAAGTACAACTTAGTGGGTAACATTATCAATAATGATCTCTTTAGGTACAACAAATATGGCTATGTAATGGTTGAAAATAAATGATGTTGTGGTATCACTTTTGTTAGTGAATGTTGGCATAACTTTTGCCCATTTTTTGAAGTAATCAATAGCCACAATGATGAAGTGGTGTATACCAATCGAGGTAGGATTTCACATCATGAAATCAACTACCCATTTTGCAAAAGGGCCAATCTTAACCATAGGGTGTAGATGATCATGACGTGCACTCATTTTTTTTGTTAAATATTTGACAAGCATGACACTTGTTGACCACATAGATACAATCTTTAAAAGTATTAGGCCAAAAATATCCTAAGTGCAACTTTTTATGAGTGGTAGCTAAACTAGAAAGATGATTGTTTCATAATCTAGCATGAAAATCATTGAAAACCTTCCCATATTCCTCATTTACTAAACATCATTGCAACATTAGGTTGATTCCATGACAATAAAAAGTACCCATGATTATAAGGTAACTCTAATCCTGTTGTTGAATGCGATGGTTCTCATCATGAGAGAAGTCTGAGAGGCAAACCACTAACCTTGTAGATAAATTGTAATGTATTCATACTAGGGATCATATGAATAAATCAAGAACAAGTTACCATCTAGTAAGGGTTAAACAACTATGGTTTCCTAAATTTTTTGAGGGAGTTTGGACATGAGCTTGGTGAAATCCAAAGAAATCTTTGATTTGGAATTGGAAAATTCTAAGTCAATTTCTTGTAGGATAATTACCCATTTCAAATATTTTTCTGTTGATTTTGCATTGGGTCAATATGTGTTGCATGCTATGAGTATATTCCAATACAATGGTTTTCCAAGGAAGTATACAATGTATGAAATGTTGACAATGTTCATGACTATCAAAGTCAACTTTTCAATATATGAACAATGATATTCATGACCAATAATACCCTTACTGAGGAAATAATTAATATGCTCTTGAAGTGAATCATATTCCTTAACCAAGGCCATCCCTAAAGTGGACTTTATCATAGTAATATAAATAAAAAACACTCCACTATAGTCCTAAGTAATTTGTAATGGGGATAACAGTAAGGTAGTTTTAAGTCATCAAAATAATTATAACCTTCGTCTTCCCATATATAGGGCATGTCCTTTTTTAAGAGAGACATGAAACCTTTTAAAATTTTCACATTGTTAGCGATGAATCACCTTAGGAAGTTAGCATTCCCTTATAGGATTTGAAGTTCTCACATTATGTGCAAGGGAGGAAACTGGATTATCACATCAACCTTGAAAGGATCCACCATAATCCCATACTTGGATATGATGAAACAAGTTATCTCCCTGTCCCCACACAAAATATGCACTTATGTGAGTTAAGTGAATGTTATAGTGTTGACATCAAATAAATACAGCATGAATGTGTAGTTGATGTTCAATACATTTCTACGAGTGAGTTTCCAAATCATCGAGTTAAACTTCAACAATGTGCTTCATATCATGAAAAACATATGATATGGCTCATTGGAAGTATCCTTGATGTTTCTAAGGCCTAAAGGCATATTATGATATACAAAAGTGACCCAAGTGGATATTAAAGTTGTTTCATATAGGTATTCCTTTTCAATCTTTTTTTTATTGTAATCATAGTATCCATGCATGAAAGAAAATATTTCACTATCCACACATTTTTCAATGATATTATATATAAAGGAAGTGGAGTATATGTATTTTGGACAATATTATCTAAGTCCCCAAATTTAATAAATACTTTAATGGTCTTATGATTTTTGTCAATAGGAACATGGTTAGATATCCATTCAATTGAAGGAATAGGATAGAAGAAACCGACCTTAAGTAGGTTTTCAACTTTTTCCTTAAATACATTTGCTTATTGGGGATTGGTGGGTCATACATTATTCCAAATGGGTTTAACATAATCATAGGTTTTAATATCACACTAAATCATTATGGAATCAATACCCAACATTTCTTCGTATGAGCAGACAAACTCCTTTCAAAACTCTTTGAAAATAACAATATATAGCATGATTTCTTCAAGAGAACAAATTGTTCCAATATTAATGTTTACCACAATGCTAGTATTGATTAAGTTATTAATTGGAGTTGTTTTCAAAATATGGGACAAATTACCCTTTTCATACACATTGTGTTTCAAGACGGGGAGTTGGTACCATTATGTATAGTACCAAGAAGAAATGATGATCAATGGTCCATATCATGTAAGGGTCATTCAGAAGTGTTAATATATTTAAGGATATATTCATACAAAGCTAAAGATATGTCCAAGAAATCATGGAATTTTGGAGGGGTCACTACCCATATGGGTGAAGTAAATGGATCATACTCCTCTCATTGAGGAAGCGTTTGGTCAAATGTGATTGGATCCATTTGAATAGATTTGTAAGAAACTTCTACATTATTAAAATGTAAGTATGGCTCCCAATATCAAATATAAAATGGATTGGGAACCTTGGATTGGTTCTTTTTCACTGATGAATATCCCAAGTAGACTAGGTGTGAAGGAACTTAGTTACTAAATGTAATGGGTGTTGTAAAAAATAGACAGATGGAAATATGTGATATATGTCATTTTATACACTAGAGAATATGTTATGTTAGGGATCAACGGAGGGATGATAAAATTTTCCATGAGAGAATATTATTTAAACTTCCCAATGCCAATATCGTGAACAATGTTTTTCACATCCCAACAAAAGGATCATTAAAGTGGATTTCGACATTTGTATCATGCATGAAATAATCTAACTAGTCAATTGTAACAATTTTCCCTTGGTGAGGAAATTGAATGACTCAGAAAATTGAAGATATGGATGACATCATAGCATGTATCAAAATGCATCCAACATAACATTATAATTTATGGGAGCATCCACAACGTCAACTTTAAGGGCGATTGTATTACTAACATATTCAATCAAGAAGGAAATGATGAGCCTAAGAGGTTGGAAATAATGACCATCAAAATCCTTTGGCATGGTTTTGGATGGTATTAATATGAAATACCTGAGAGTGTTGCAGCAATATAATGAAATGACATATGTTAAGCCCTCTTCATCTACTATTGTTTGAAAAATATTTTTTCTATGAGATGAAACTTTTATATAAAACATGATCTAATGAGGGAGGATAGACTAGGCTCGGTCATGATCAAATGTGATCAAACAAGAATCATATGGATTAATATCATTAGTAGTAGACAACATGGAGTCTCACTACATTGGGAATATCTGAAGGAACTCCAATTAAGACATAGAATAAGGGGATTTAGGTAAATATTCAACAACATTATATTTGTGAGCATATTCAAAATTAGGATAATTTGTAGTCCTGTGTGAAATTCCTATGAGAGGGTGAGGAATGATGTTAATGGTTTTATTTTCAATGGTGATAGAGCCACAAGGATTTTATGTAGAAGGGTTCCAATTAGTACAGGAAGTTGGAGGAGCATCATAAGTGTGAGCTCTAGTTTGGATATGAATGTCATGATCACACATGAAAACATTGGCATTTATGAAATTTCCCCCAGGTTCTAGATTGAATTGATTACCTCCTAGTGGAGGCACTGGTGCAATAGCCACCATCAAATTTTTCTACCACAAAAAAACGTTGAGTTAACACAATGAGTTATTTTTGAGCTCCTTGTTGGTACATATATCAATGGATCTCTTCCATCTATGGGAATTGGTAAGTAGGATTATATCCTCTTCAAATTTTACAAGAGAATTTAAACTTTCATGTCTCTTAATTTCTTCCAACGGGGGGGAGAGGGGGGGGGGGGGGGGGCGCGGTTAACTACCAAGTAGCTCCTTTCATAGGAGTAGCATTAGGATTATTATTATTTTTATTCTTCTTCCCTACATGGCTTGTGGATTAGACTATGAGTATGTCAAAATTTTGGTAGGATCCATGGTTTGTTGCAATTGTTATCCAACATTGGGTTGAGTTTGGTGAATAGACATGTGTCCCATCAACTAGGTTAACTAATCAAGTGTGTTAATAGAACCTAAAACGCCATCAACATGTGGTATTTAGAGTGGACTCATTGGGTCCATAACAAGTCAAGTTGATATTGAGAATAGGTCAAGTACACTTTCTAAGAACTCTTAATGTGTTTTTCTTCAGTTAAGGGATCCATACATAGTCACGTATTGCAGAAGATTAGGAAATAATGATTGATAAACTAGTCATCTAATAATTCATGAAGGATGTCTACTTTTAATGAGTCAATGATGCCTTCTCCATTCATGTATATGATTATAAACGTGAGTAGCAGTGGTTCCTTGGAGTAATGTGAAAAGTAGTGTTCACATATCATAGCATATAGGTAGTAGGAAATGTCTAAAGGAAACCATGGATAAATATGAGAAATACATATAAGTGTCGCAAGGGATATCATTGCACCATTTAGAAGCACTACCTGTGAGGGTGCATTGAAATAGATGCAATGGAATACTATCATCAACCGTGGATAACACCATAGATTAAAATCCATCACATGTGTAGAAGGATATTCTCCTAGTCATCCATAAAACTTGGGTATGTTGGATGGGATTTTAGTCATAATTGTGGGATTCCCATTTAGATGTAAAATGAGGTCATTAGTTAGTCAAGATATATCCAACAAGTTTAATTTGGCAACAAATAGTAACCACATAGAAGTTGCTGCAATCATGTTTCGAATGGGTGGGGCTTGGTAGCCCCATGAGGTGGGATTTTTTCTCTAGAATTGGTCGGGTTTTTGAGAAATGTTTCCCTGCGTAGTAGGTTTCCCTAAGGAGAATGATTTCTATTGAAAAAAAACACTCCATGGAGGAGTGGTGTTAATAGGTGGATTGGTCCCCCCTAGCACATTACCACTTGTAAGAGGAAGACTGTCGCATATCTCTAGTTGATCGTGTAGGATGACACTTAGTCAAATTACCACTCCAAGGTGGAGGATAATCCCATGGAGCATTGTTTCTCCATGTTAAAATTTTCCATTCAGAACATTAATTTCCATAATGAAGGGTTACCCCAAAAAATAGGACCAAACAAAAAGTTGGGAATGCTTTGAGGATTATTATAAATTCAGTGGAGAGGTTCCAATTTTGGAGGGAGATGAGGCTAAGGGCTTACATAAGAAGAAATTGATCAAGGCTAAGAGGATTATTGTTGATTCAATCAAGGATCACCTCATACCACATGTTTCCTACCTAAAGACACCTAAAGATATGTTTTCTTCCTTGACCAAACTATTTGAAGGGAAGAACATAAATCAGAAGATGACTTTGAGAAATCAATTGAAGAATGTGAAGATCCAAAATGTAGAGACCATACAATAATACATTACAGGGTCTCCCAGATCAAAGAACAACTTGAACCATTAGATGAATAAGTGGAGAATGCAGAGATTGTGATGAACACCTTGAATGGTATCCCTAGGTCATGGGACTCCTTCATTCAAGGTATTTGTGCTAGAAGAAATATAGTCACCTTCAATAGACTGTGGGAGGACTGCTCACAAGAAGAAGATCGAATAGTAGCCTGAGAAGAAAAGATGGGAAGTGAAGATAAAGCTCTCAAAGTACACTCCAGTAAAAGTAGAAGGGACTATAATCATCCCAAAGGTAAGCATTCTCACCAGAAAGATAACCCTACAAGATCTAACAGAGATCTATCTAAACTCAGATGTTTTACTTGTGATGAGAGAGAACACTATGCCATAGATTTTCCTAGAAATAAGAATAACTCTCACAAGAAGAAGGACAAAAGAAAAGATCATGCTCACACTGTAGAGGATGATGATCCTCCCAAGAAAAGAGTCAAACAAGAAAGTGAAGATTCTACAAGTGATGAAGAGTATATTTTGATTTCTTCCCTCACGAGAACTGTCACATATTGAAGCAATGATTTTCTTATAGACAGTGGGGCTTCCAGGCAAATGATGAGATTCAAAGAATCCTTTGTGAAAATGTCTGAACATGAGTCACCTCACAAGGTGAAACTTGGGGATGACTACCAATATCCAATAAAAGGTAGTGGTGAATCTTCCTATAAGCTAGACTCTAGAAAGTCTATGAAGATGAAGGATGTCTTGTTTGTACCAGGACTAAAGAAGAATCTCCTCTCCATATATGCATTGGATGCAAAAGGCACGAGGGTTGCATTTGTAGATGGCCAAATCCTTATGTGGCCAAAGGGAAAGACTATAGATGATGCAGTAGTGATTGGATAGCAAGAGGGAGGCTTATACAAGCTAAAGGGCCAACCAAAACCAGCCTCGGTCCATGAATCAATAGAGCCAAATGAACTTTGGCGTAGAAGGATTGCACATGTGAACTATAGGGCACTACCACTTGCAAGAAAATCTATTGAAGGTCTTCCAGACATATAGGAAAAACATGAAGGTGTTTGGAAAGGATGTGCGAAAGGAAATAACACAAAGAAGACATTTCCAAGTAGCGAGAGCAAGGTAAAAGGAATCTTGGAAATCATCCACTCTGATGTATGCGGTCCGATGTCATCTAGTTCATTGAGTGGGTATGTATACTATGTTTCTTTCATTGATGATTTTTCCAGGAAGACATGGATATAATTCTTGAAGAAAAAAGATGAAGTATTCAGTAAGTTCAAGGAATTCAAATCCTTGACCAAGAACCACCCAAAAAAGAAAATCTAGACCTTTTGATCAGAGAATGGCGGAGAATTCACATCAAATGAATTCAAAGAATTATGCAGATATTCAAGGATTAAGAGGGAGTTGATAAATCCATATAATACACACAAAAAATGGGGTTTCAAAAAGGAAGAATCGAACAGTTATGGAAGATGCAAGGGAAATGCTTCATGATCAATATCTCCCCATGCATCTATGAGCATAAGATGCTAGAACAACTGTGTATGTACATAAACGTACTCCACATAGAGTACTTGAGAACAAGACACCTGAAGAAGTATTCTTCAGCAAGAAACCAAAAGTCATTCATCTCAAAATATTTGGTTTTCCAGTGTACATAGACATTCCAAAAGAAAAGAGGATAAAGTTAAATCCTTTAGGAAATAAGGGTATATTTTTGGGATATAGTGAAATATCGAAGGCTTATAGAATATTCTTTCCAGGATTCAAGAAGATTGACATCAGCAGAGACATAACATTTGAAGAAGACTCAGCTTACACCAAATCTATAAGGAGACCTATTGAAGACCCTAAAGAAGCAGAAGCACCTAGAATTCAAGATACAACTATGAATGATGCAACTCAAGATGAAGATCGATAACTAGAAGAAACCTAGGAACCTGTAGATACACCCCAGGAGAAGAATCCTCACAAGAGGAAACCTGCATGGGTACGAGAGGCTATCCAAGGTGTAGAAAGATATGGGGTTCTAGAAGAAATGCACAGAGAAAGAAAGAGAAATAGGTCCTACTCTAGATATGTATCCCTATTATGTGATATCATTGATAAATAACCTTCCACCTATGAATAAATGACATAAAAGAAAGAATGGAAGGATGCTATGATCGAGGAGTATCAGTCGAGCATGAAGAATGATGTCTGGGATGTTGTCCCAAGACCAAAGGGGAAGTCTATTGTGACTTCCAAGTGGATCTATAATATCAAGCATGTTGTAGATGGAAGCATAGAGAAATATAAAGCAAGATCTGTGGCTCGTGGTTTCTCCTAGAAAGAAGGAATAGATTATGAAGAAAATTTTGCACCCATAGCCAGATACACTTCCATTAGATCAGTACTTTCTCTAGCTGCAGTAATGAAATGGAAGATACACCAAATGGATGTCAAGATTTATTTCTTGAATGGTGTAGTGGAAGAGGAAGTGTATGTGGAGTAACGAATCGGTTTTGAGACACATGACAAGGAAAATCATGTGTGAAGAAAGCCCTGTATGGTTTGAAACAGGCACCCAGGACATGGTATGGCTGGATTGACAGCTTCTTGAATAGTTTGGGATTTACCAAGAGTATAGAAGATTCCAACCTTTACTATAAGGTTGAAGTGTGGAAATTGAACCCAGTGATAGATTAATTTTACTCACAACAATTAACAATTGATCATGCAAAATCACTCACAAAAGAGACTGAAATTGGAGCTGAACACTAAACTGTATTAACTCAGTGTACAATAGCCAACCCTGTAACATAATAGGTTGCTGAATAAATAAAATACATCAGGGATTCAAATGCACGAGGAGCAATTCAAATCTAGCATAAAGCAGGCTTACTAAAATTAAGCAAATCCCCCATAGGTGTAAAAAGTTGATCCCAAATCTGTCATGGAGCTCACGAATTAGAAAAATGGCTTAGGCAAGATAAAGAGTGATGGAATGAAAACTCATACATGCTTTTCCAAGGAGAAAAGAGAGGAGGATGTGTAGGACAAAAAACTAGTCAACCTCACCTAGTCAAGCTTTTCCTTTTGCCTTAAAACACTGAAAAAGCAGGCAATAAAGTAGAAAAAGCAGAAGGGCGCTTAGGAAGCCAGGAATAAAGTAGATTTGATTCCTTGAGATTTCCCAAGCACTACATGGGTCAAATAAGGCAATTTTGACCACTATGGATAGGTAAATGACAACTTGCACAAGGTGGGACACATGAACTAGGCAAATAAGACAAAAATAATTAAATTAGTGTCTAAGGTAGTAAAATATGGGTTGATTATTCTAACACCCCCCCTTAAGCCTGACTTATGAGTAATATATCAGAAAATTATAGGGCCTAGAAACAAGGCTTAGTCACCCTTTTACATACTGCATGTCCATTTAAACAAGGAAAGAGGCAAAACCAACTTGGGAAAATCCTCCCTTAAACATGGACTGTAAAACAAAATTTGGAAATATTGTCTTCACTCATGCTTCACAGCATGATCAGAAATCCCCAGCAGTGATTTGAGATTGTTGAAGGTCTTCTCACAAAATTATTTGGTGAAGATATCAGCTACTTGTTCTTAAGATGAACAGAAGAGTAGGTGAATGGTGCCATCATGCACAAGCTCTCTGATGTAGTGCATATGGATCTCACTGTGTTTGGCTCTCTGCTTCTGAACTGGATCTTTGCAGATTTGAATGGTACACTGGTTATCATAGTAGATGGTATTTGAGTACTCTGATTCGAAACCACACTCTCCAAGTAATCCCTACAACCATAAACATTGAGTTGTTGCATTAACAACTCCTTTGTACTCTGCTTCTGTAGATGAGAGTGCAATGGCACTCTGTTTCTTGCTTGACTAGTTGATTGGCCCTTCTGTAAGCATGAACACATATCCTAATGTGGAATTTCTGTCTGTGCTATCACCTGCCCAATCAGTGTCAGTAAATCCAATCAAATCAAGATCAGATTTTACTTTATAGAAGATCCCATGTGTCCTTGTTCCCTGAACAAAGTTAAGGATCCTTTTGGCTGCTTTCCAATGGATCTCATGAGGCTGATCCATGTATCTAGAAGCCACACTTACTGCATAAGAAATATCAGGTCTAGTATGTGTCAGATACAAAAAACATCCAATCAATTGCCTATACAGTGTATTGTTTACCATAGGTGAAGAATCAGCTTCTTCCAGCTTCACTCCTGAAAGGAAAGGAGTTTTGCTTGCTTTGCAATCCTTCATTCTGAATTTGTTCAGCAATTCCAAGGCATATTTGGACTGTTGCACCTTGATTCCAGCTTTGTTTTGAGCATATTTGGCTTTGTTTTGATTTAAGAGCCCCAAATCTGTCATGGAGAAGGCTTGGTTCATTGCACCCTTTAAGGAAGCAATCTCATCCTTTGAGCTTCCTGTAATGAAGAGGTCATCAACATATAACACAATGATCATTAATGAACCATTAACTAACTTCAAATAGACATTTGGATCTGATTTGCACCGAACAAAATTCAATGATAGCAAGAAGCTATCGATCTTGGCATACCAAGCCCTGGGGGCTTGCTTTAGCCCATACAATGACTTTCTCAACTTGCACACAAGAGAAGGGTTAGTATCAAAACCTTGAGGCTGCTGCATATATATCTCTTCAATGAGATCTCCATTCAGAAAGGCACATTTTACATCCATGTGATGTACCTCCCATTGCCTTGAGGCTGCAATGGCTAAGGCTAGCCTAATGGAATCCATCTTTGCCACTGGGGCAAAAGTCTCATTGTAATATATGCCATGAACCTGTGAGTAGACCTTGGCTACCAATATGGCCTTGTACTTCAGTGGTGAACCCACTTACACTGGACTAACTTTCTTCCTGGAGGAAGATCCACTAGCTCCCATGTGTTGCTCTTCTGGAGTGAGATGAACTCCTCCTTCATGGCTGTTTTCCATCTTGGATCTCCTATTGCTTCTTCATATGTGTGAGTATCAGACTCCACCATCAAATAGTATTTTTCAGCAAACATAGGATCCTTCATGCACATACCACTCTCAAATTGAGATCTAGTCCTCCTTGGGTCATGGGGATCCCCAGCTAGCTCTCCTGCTGCATGTAGTGTCTTGGATGCCCATTTTGGCCTTGTAGGGATGTTAGGGTCTTCAATAAACTCATATCCATCAGAAAAATCAGAATCAGCATGTTCAACAAACTCTTTACTTACTTCTTGAGGTTCAGGTGGTGAAGAGGCTTCACCAACTTCCACTGCTGCAAGGGGTTCTTCTTCAAACTGAACACACCTTTCGATGAAGGCTTTGTTTGTGCTCAAATTTATCAGTTTGTACCCTTTTGAATATTTAGAGTATCCAAAAAAAAGACACTCTTGGCTTTGGGACTGCAAATCCTTCCTCTTCTCTGTTGGAATTCTAGCCCAAGCCTTTGAGCCAAAAATCCTGAAATGGGTCACATCTGGCTTGTGCCCACTCCATGCTTCGAAGGGAGTCATACCATCAAGCTGTTTATGAGGCACCCTATTCTGAATATAGGCTGCATAGTTGATAGCTTCAGCCTAGTACTTTGGTGGCAAAGTTTTGGCCTCCATCATGCATGTTGCCATCTCCTTCAGTGATTTGTTCTTCCTCTCAGCAACACCATTTTGCTGTGGTGTGTAAGGGATAGAATGCTGCATCTGAATACCTGCATCTGCACAATAGTTAATAAACTCAGACTTGACATACTCACCACCAATGTTAGATCTGATGAC
>LPNX010018493.1:122153-134957 GCA_001517045.1 Pseudotsuga menziesii | reverse complement strand
TAAAGACTTTGAAGAGGCCAAAAACTTCAGACTTGTGTTTCAGGAAGTAAACCCAGCAATACCTGGAAAAGTCATCAATGAAATTCAATGCATATTTGGCGTGACTCATGGACATATGAGGGAATGGGCCAGCAACATCACTGTGGATCAGCTCGAGGGGTGCAGAGGTTCTCTCATGACTAGCTCTCTCAAATTTATGCTCTGGGTGTTTTCCTAGGATACAACCTTGGCAGACTCCTTTGGAAAATTTTATCTTGGGAAACCCTATGACCATCTCTTTTTCACTAATATCATAAAGATATTTGTAGATTAGGTGGCCAAATATTTCATGCCAATTCTTTCTAGCCTCATTAGCATGAATCAGAAGAGCAGAGGGGTTTGAGTAAGGTAGGAAGTGTGAGAACATGTATACCTTTTGAGCATGATTCGCAACTCCTTTTGCAATGAATCTACCACTTGAGATCTCTGTGATCTCAACTTCATCAGGGGAGAATATGACTTTTTTAGGAGACCCAGTGTGGGTCATCTGGTACATTGACAAGAGGTTGGAGGCAAGACCAGGCACATACAAGACATTTCTAAACTGACCATGATCAAGATCAATCCTCCCTTTGCCCAAACTTTCAGTGAGAGAGTCATCTCCCAATACTATAGGTGGTCCTTTCGACATATCAAGTGAGTATAAGGCCTCCTTGGTCGAAACCATGTGTCTTGAAGCTCCAGAATCAATGATAAAACTGGGTGAGCTTGATGTGCCAGCAACCAATGCATGAACTCTCTCTCTGTCATCTGAACTTGATCCTCCTTCTCTCTTCTTTGAGCTGTCTGGAAGGGAGATGCCATTCTTCTCCAGGAGTTGGGTCAGCATGTCTATTTGCTTCTTCATACAAGAGATTTCAGTGTTATTTCCCTTATTGCAGTATGCGCACTTGCTCATTTCACCTTTGTTTTTCTTCTTCTGGTAGTTCTTCTTGGAACCTTGTGGCTCCTCCGGAGACTGTTTCTTGTCTCTCTTTTGCTCAGGTGGTTTTTTAGCTTTCTTTTTGCTTTTTGAATCCACCTTCAAATCTCCAGCAATCAGAGCTTGATCTTTGGATGGTTTGATGGTGCCCATCATCACTAGCTTATCCTGTTCTTGTGTGAGAGATTCCATGAAATCTGCAAGGCTAGGCATCTTCCAGGTTCGAGCTGTTAGTTTTGTGGCATAGAAGGTTGAAACAAACACTGAATAGTTAGGGCCTAGATTCGAGATAATGACCAGGACGAGCTGATCATCCTTCTTTTCGATCCCACACTGTTTCAGCTACAAAACTAGTGCTTTGAACTTGGATAAATATAGCTGCAGGGATTCAAAGCTATTTGGACTCAGAGAAATCAGCTCATTTTCAATTTGATGTCCCCTCATCTCATCTGTCTTTCCAAAAAGATCAGAAAGCTTCTCCCATACTTCATTCGGTGATGTCAATCCATCAAGATGGAAAAGGAGGTCTCTGGAAATACTCAGACATGGGAGACCATAGGCCTCATCCCTCCTGTTGTGCCATTTTATCTTCTCTGCAGCTGCATTGGGCTCTGCTTATGTAGCCATAGTCACCCTATAGAGGCCTTTCGCTCTCAACAGTATCTCCATCTCTGCTTTCCATTCAAATAAATTGAAGGGAGTCAAGATAGTTTTCTGTGATTGATCCATAGCTTAGAAAATCTGTCCCAGCTGTCAGTAGAAGGCTCCCAGTCACTGATGTCGAACCTGCAAAACAATTTTGAAGGAGAGAAATCGATCTACAATGGCTCTGATAGCATGTGGAAATTGAACCCAATGATGGATTAATTTTACTCACAACAATTAACAATTGATCATGCAAAATCACTCACAAAAGAGACTGAAATTGGAGCTGAACACTAAACTGTATTAACTCAGTGTACAATAGCCAACCCTGTAACATAATAGGTTTCTGAATAAATAAAATACATCAGGGATTCGAATGCATGAGGAGAAATTCGAATCTAGCATAAAGCAGGCTTACTAAAATTAAGCAAATCCCTCATTGGTGTAAAAAGTTGATCCCAAATCTGTCATGGAGCTCACGAATTAGCAAAATGGCTTAGGAAAGCTAAAGAGTGATGGAATGAAAACTCATACATGCTTTTCCAAGGAGAAAAGAGAGGAGTATGTGTAGGACAAAAAACTAGTCAACCTCACCTAGTCAAGCTTTTCCTTTTGCCTTAAAACACTGAAAAAGTAGGCAATAAAGCCGAAAAAGCAGAATGGTGCTTAGGAGGCAAAGAAGAAAGCAGATTTGATTCCTTGAGGTTTCCCAAGTGCTACATGGGTCAAATAAGGCAAGTTTGACCACTATGGATAGGTAAATGACAACTTGCACAAGGTGGGACACATGAACTAGACAAATAAGACAAAAATAATTAAATTAATGTCTAAGGTAGTAAACTATGGGTTGATTATTCTAACATTAAGAAGGGAACCTAGTGATACTCCCATTGTATGTAGATGACCTGTTTGTAACATGTGAGGATGGTTTTATTGATGGCACAAAGAGGAAGCTTGCTACTGAGTTCGAGATGAAGGACTTGGGTATGATGCACTACTTTGTAGGCATGGAGGTGTGGCAGAATACAAATGGAATCTTTTTGGGACAAGGGAAGTATGCAGTAGAGATCTTGAAGAGGTTTAGGATGATGGAATGCAAGGCCATGACCACACATATGGCATCGAACCTAAAGCTATTGAATGATGCTTCATCAAATTCAGTTGATGCTACGATGTATTGTCAGATGATTGAGTCCTTGATGTACCTGATGAATATAAAAGCATATATTTTCTTTGCTATAAACACATTGAGCCAATTCCTAACAGATCCGAGACATGTTCACCTGATTGTTGCAAAGCATATTCTAAGGTACCTTAACGCTATAGTTGATTATGGGCTTAAGTATGAGGTGAATCAAAAGATTAACCTGGAGGGTTATGTGCATTCATATTGGGAAGGTAGTGCCATTGATAGGAAGAGCACTTCAGGGTGATGCTTCAGTATGGGATCTTGTGTGATCTCTTGGTTTATCATGAAGTAGTCCTATGTGTCACTTAGTATAGCTAAATCAGAGTATGCCGCAGCTTGTTCAGCTAGTTGTGAGGAAGTGTGGCTGAGGAAGCTACTATCTGATTTGTTTGATATCCAGTTGTATGTTACTTGTATATATTGCGACAACCATAGTTGTGTAAAGCTTTCAGAGAACTCGATGTTCCATGACAAGTCAAAGCATATCAAGATCAAATATCACTATATCAAGGATATGGTACAAAGAGGAGCAGTGAAGCTCTAGTATGTTGTGATGGATGAGAAGATAGCTGATGTGTTGACCAAGCCATTAGCCAAAGTGAAGTTTGAGTACTTCAGGGAGAAGCTTGGTGTTCTCCAGATCGAGGTTCCTTCTAAGGGGAAGTGATGAGTCCATGTTCCCTTCTGACATGGTGGTAGGAAGAGCCTCCCATGGTCATATATAAGTGCAGATCCCTTCTGACATGGTGGTAGGATTGGTTCCTCCCATGGTCAAATGTAATTGCAGAGCCTTTCCCTGGATGATAGATGGCATGTCCTATCATGTTAGTGGATGTAAGTGGAGAGCCTTTTGCTGGATGATAGATGGTGTGTTGTATCATGCCAGTGGATGTAAGTGCAGGGCCTTTAGATGGTAGATGGTGTGTCCTACCATGCTAGTGGATGTAAGTACTGGGCCTTTCCCTGGATGATAGATGGTGTTTCTTATCATGCCAATGGATGTAAGTGCTGGGACTTTCCTTGGGTGGTAGATGGCGTTTCCTACGGTGCTGATGGGTGTAAGTGCTAGGCCTTTCCTTGGATAGTAGATGGTGTGTTCTACCATGCCGATGGATGCGAGTGTTGGGCATGCCTTTCTGAAATGGATGGTGGATGTGTTCCTCCCATGGTTAGATGTAAGTGCTAGGTGAGACTTTATGACATGGATGATGGATGTGTTCCTCCCATGGTCAGATACAAGTGCTAAAGAAGATGAATACCTACATGGAGGCTAGGCCTACAACCAGCATGAAAAAGGGTTGGCTCTGTAGAACTTCCTATGATGAGTATAATTGAGAGATAACACCATTTGATTGAGATAGCCGAAGCACTTTTAATGATGATCCAGTTTTGATGATGATGCACTAATGATCCAGCTTTGATGATGATCAAGTGATGATCCAATGGCGAAGACTTGTGCTGATTTCATATATTTTAATTCATTCATCCTCGATGTTCCTATTGGATGAATCATTAATGTAATCAAGTTAAGTAAAGTCATAGAGGTTAACGCTCCTTGTTAATCAGGGGGAAAAGTCCCCGCAGTTGTGGGGCACTAGGGTTATTAGACTCTCCTAGAGAAGTCATCCCTGGTAAGTGATTGTCAAGTCAGAAACTAGTATAAATAGAGAGTGAGACTCTCTATTTAAAACACACACTCACCCAGCTATAGTGCATAGGTGAGAGAGGAGAAGCTTTCTCACGTGAGAGAGAGAACAACTGTTGGACATCATCTTTTTGTCTTTGGGTTTTACTGCTTCCATTGGTGCTCATTCTATCTCTGAGGAAGTTGCGGGGATTTTATCCTTTATGGTTTCCCCAAGGAAAATATTTATGTCTATTGTCTCTTTTTATTGATTGTTGTGCATGTTATTCTTTTAGATAAGATCCTAATATCATATTGCTTAAATGATAAAAGTCTAACAATTAAGTTGTCATTCATGCCAACAATGTATAGTCATTGATTCCAATATGTCTTAGTGCCCCTTGAGGAGCCCTTGAGGGTTAAGTAAGTTTTAGTGTTTAAGGAGACCTCTTGATCTTGTCCAAGCCCAAGTTTGAATCCCTTGGAGCCCTTGGGACAATGGAAAAAACCCTGAACACTGTATAGAGTGTTTAAGTAACCCAAAGATATTTTATAGTTCCCCATTAGTTTCTTTGCTTCCCCAGTACCACAACTTATGCCCCAATACCCTACAAAAGTACACTTAGTGGTTTAAAGATATTGCAACCCTTTTTGGGTCATGGAACTCTTGTATGATTATGATGACCATTATGGTACTTGACGTGCTCTGGAACCCATGAACATGTCCTTGTTATGATAAAGAATCCCATGAAGACTTGGAACTTCCAACACTTCTTTGATCAACTTCATGTCTCCATTCCTGAAAATTTCCTTGACTGTATGCTTTTGTCTTCTGATCTTGAAATCTTCCAGCATTGGTATTCTTTCAAGGTTCATTGGTTCTTCTTGTTTATGTATAGGAAGGACTCTTCCTCGGTTGACTTCTTTGACTTCCACATTCTTGGGATTTGGGACCAAACCCACTGCACGTGTAGCATCTCAATGTGTGACATGTGGCAACAACATGTTCAACTTGATTACATGTCCAACATCTGACTGAGTCATTGGGCCTTCCACCGCTTCTTCTTCTGTAGATTATGCACTCCATAACTTTATGACCAAATTTAGAAAAAAAATAACAATAACCATTGAAACCACTTTGATACCTGGGTATTGTAGTTGTTTCTTTTCTGAGCTTGCTTTGAGGAATATACCTAAATATTTGATGCTTCCTTGAAATTCCAAATTCCTTTTTGTCATGTGAAGGTGTATGGGGAGCAACTTTAGATGTTGATGGACTTCCTTTTGGAGACTTTGGAGACCAAGTGGCATCTTCAAATTTTTACTTGTCCTTCTTTTAACCAAGACTAGTTTTGTCGAGTGGAGATCTTTGGAAATCCAAGATCTTATCTAGGACAACTAAATTGTCCTTGTACTTGACCAAAGATTCATTCTTATCACCTTTATTCTTGAGACCAACTACCTCAATTTCCAGCTTCTGGATTGTCTCCTCCTTTTTTTCCAATTGAATCTTCAGGATTTCTTCTATCCTCTTGGATTCCTTCAGAAGAGTTTTCAGATCATTATTGAACTCTCTAGTTTCTTCAATCTCTTCAACAGGCTCTTTTGGTTCTTCCTTTTGACCCATCAATTCAATATTTAATTGTTTAACTTCAACATCCTTTTCTTTCATTTGGTCCCACAACTCTTTGTCCTTGTTTTTGAGATTCCAAGCAACACTTTCATTATCATGGTCTTTTGCCGATATTCATTAAAGGAGTCCAAGATTTTATTTTTGAACTTCATCAAGTCACTTTGGTTCAAATTTACTATGTTCAGGAACCAATTGGATCTGAGATCAATATTTAACAACCTGAGATGTATCTCATGTGAAGCCTTTGATAGCCCTTCATCATCATCTGTAAGAACCTTCTCAATTTCATCACACAGGATACCATTACAATCACAAGAGTCCATACCTTTATTGGAGTCCTCTTATTTATTCTCTTATTCTAGATTGATCTCTTCCATGTGCTTGTCTTCTGATTCCCGATCTATCTTTTTGGGTTATGGTCTTTCCTTCTAATACTCACTCTCCAACTTAAACCATAGATATTTGGATGAAGTGTACTTCCCTACACTTTTCTTCAGTGAGCTAGGAAGTCCATCCATGAGGAAATTCAAGGCTGTAGTATTGTTCTTCTTTGCTTCCTTATGCATAGTTGATTTTCCCTTCTTGTTTGATGGAGTGGGTGGAATGATCATAATATCCCAAACACTAAACTTCTTCAAGTATACCTTCATCTTTCTCATCCAAATGAAATGATCTGTCACATCAAGTACATGTGTGCCATTGCTTGATAACTCTTCTTTTGCTTCCACTGTGTCTCCATGGATATCCTTCAATATTTCTAGGCTTTTGACGAAGGCCTTCTCTGATACCAATATATAGCCTCACATACTAATATCAAAGATGAACTCTATCCATGAGAAACATGTGCCATCACAAAAGAAAACTAGAAGCATGAACCATACCTTTTTGTAAATCACGAGATGAAGAAATAATATAAAAACCAAAATAATCTCTCGATCATGTCACCATATAGCCCTCGTAACAAGCTTTCCAACAAGCCAATAATTTTGTAATTCCGATTTTGTATGAGAAAGTTGACGATAGGGGGAGAATGCCACGAGGGGGAGAAGTATGGTCAAATAATGTTCCCTTTTCCATTGATGCCAAAGGGGGAGATAAGTTGTGAATAAGTGGAGCATGTTTTGAAGAAGAATTATAGTGTTTTCATTAATGGAAAAGATGGATATTGTTGATTAAGTTGTCATTGATGCCAACGATGTATAGCAATTGAAGCCAACATGTATTGGTGTCCCTTGAGGAGCCCTTGAGGGTTAAGAAAGTGTCAGTGTATAATGAGACCTTTTTTTCTTTTCCAAGCCCAAGTTTGAAGCCCTTGGAGCCCTTGGGACAATGGAAAAATCCCTAAACACCCTGTAGAGTGTTTAAGTACCCCAAATATGTTTAATGGTGCTGAACTAAATGTTTCTGTATGCGAGGTTACTAATCTAAGAAAACCCTAATTTCCTCATTGTACAAATTTAAATTAATGTTGTTGTCTATCTATTTGTGATTATTACTAGTAAACCGCATATTTGTATATCCTGTTTCTAGGGGTGGTTTCCTATTCCTATCAAATAATTGACTTACTTCTAGTTCCTTCCATCCTATTGGAGCAATACATATTAGAAACCAAGTGTATTGAAAATGTGCACCTTTTTCTTGTGCTTCAATATAGTCTTCCAGAAATTCATTCAACAGAAACATTGACCAATTCATATTACTCCCTCGATGCATTGCGCAGGGGAATTACTAATTACAACAGAGACTTGACCTTGGAAACTTTATTTGAAAATATTTCATGTTAGAATTTGAACTACAAACCTCATCTCTTTGTTATTTATGTCATCCACTAAAAACTATGTTAGCCCTCTAAGTTCCAAAATTCTTAGTTACCTTCTTTCCAAGGGGTTTCTTCTCTTGTGGTTGGAAGACCCGTCATCTACTCTATTAGCTTAGCATATATGGATATATTTTTATTTAACTATAGGAACCCACCATGCACCCATGACATAAATATTCTTGTACAAATCTTGACTTGTGGGTTTCTACCAAAATGTGTGATTTCCAATAAGTTTAAAATTCATGATTACATCATCCCATTTTCTCATGTTTGAAGCTCTAGTACAAGAGGTGCATTAGGGTATGAACTAAGATTTATATCCATGTAGTTGTTGTTGACTATCTCTAGAACTGTTTTTTCATTAGTAATGTCATGATCCACAAATTGAAACTTGTAGAGTTAGGCCAACAACCCTTCATCAGTGAGCACTCGTTCTAGAACCTTTTGTGCTAGTACATTTGTATCTCACACTTTTGGTAAGGTAATAGATGTTGCAGTAGTTTTTCTTGTCAAAATATAATCGCGAGGAATTTTGATAGGTTTCGATGATGATTCCGTTGGTGTCTACGCCATCCCTGATTAAACATCTACTGAGGGGTTTTCAATTTGTATTATCCTTTGAGTTCCATAACTTCACGTTGAGATAAAACTATGCTCTTCAACTATTAACTTTGTGACTGATAATATTAACAAGTACTAATGACTATGTTAAATAATTCATTTACTTATATGAAAAATTTTGGTAACTATCATAAATGTTTTCCATTCTACACATATTTTCCTTGATTTGGTCCATTCTCGAAAACAACAATATTTGAATTTTTCTGGATCTTGTCCAAATTCAATTAACCATGCCTCCTGCCAATTAATGATGTCATATTTTAACTGGTCATTACTATAGTCATTACTTTATCTATCATTAATGATTTTCGTCTATTGTATTTTTTTTCCGTATAACCTCCTTTCTGTGATAGATCTTATTGCTTATAACTTAATCCGACATTGGAGTGGGAAGATATTGGTGTCTTGGGTTTACATCCCTTCTTGATGCAAATAAATCAATATTATTTCTAGTTATTTTTCCAGTGTCTATGCACATAATTAGTTCATTGCATATTTTTGTTTACTTATTTTTCTAAATCCTTCTACATTTTCCTCTTTCTTGGTTTGCAAGAGTGCTCCTTTTTCCAAATATAACCAGTTAAGACCCTTCTTCTAATTTTTATTATTTCTTATTCCAATATTTATTTGAATTCCTTATACTTGTACAGTCCTGATATTTTTGGCCAAAATTATTGCAAGTAAAACAATGAGCAAGAAAATTTTGTACCCGAATGTTTTGAACAATTTTCTAAGTGGCAAAATATTATTGTACTCTGTCCTTGAGTTTTTAAATTTACTTCCATGGTTCCAACTATTTTCTTTATCAACCTTTTGGAGTGATAGTTCTCCCTTGTCTGTGCACAACTTGTTTACTTTAACATTGAAACCTAGGCCAATATCTCTATTTGTAATCAACATCTTCCAAGTTTATTCTCTTTTGTTGAACTTAGCCTTTGTCCTTAGTTGTTGATGTAGTCCTTCAATATATCATTCCTTCTCTAGTAATTGGGTCTTCTTGTTACTAATTATTTTTCCATTCTCAAGGCCTTTTTCTTTCAGGGAAATGATCTCACAGTCTCTTACTTGACAATCTTAATCTTTTGCTTGAAGTATTCTTATCAAGTATTTCTTGGCTTCTTTTATTTCACTATCCAAAGTCTCTTTAAATTATTTCACTTCAATCCTTAAATTGTTGATCATTTACTTTTCTTCCTAGAGTTGAATCTATCACAAACTGATCACCTTGCTGGAATCTTCAAGTTTCTCTTGAAATTTTTGAAGTTGGCCTTTTAGAGATAAAATTTCTTCCTATGATTTTGCAGTTCTCTCTTCTCTTTCCTTATGCAGGAATTTAATTTCTTTGGATTGCTTCTGATTTTTTGCTGCCAATTCTTTTAGTTCATCCTCTAATGAAACAATTTTTAGTTCATTGGTTTGAATAGTTTTGTCCATCTCCTATATTTAACTGGTGAAATATGCTACCATTCTCTTTGATTCTTCTTCTTTCTTCCTTAGAGTTTTCATGACTTCAGTCACAATCATTTTCAATTATTATATAGGTTTTCATTGAGTGTATATGACACATTTCACTTCTTTGATAAATATATTTTGAATACTTCCATTTTGATTACATGGATTGGAGACACCAATCTCTAAAATGTGAGTACCGACTCACTCATGAACCAACATGATTGCAAGCACCAACTCGCATATTACAAGTACCAAACTATAAGGAATTATATCTGTTGCACAAGCACCGACTTGTTGATTTTAGGAACTGAACTAAAATGGATATCAGTATTGTTTATGCAATATCCAACTTGTAATGTTTAAGAACCAACTTGATTGACTACTGCAATCTCTTCTTCTTGTTCTTCAACATCGACTGAATGGAAGAACCAACTGGATATATTCTCTCAAGCACTGATTGGATGGAAGCACCAACTCCCATTTGTATTATTCAACACCAACTGAATGGTAGCACAAAATCTTGTTCCTTTCCCTTTTTTTCCACCTTGAAAACAATAAATTATAATATAACTATGATCTACGTCTTTTCTTATCTTTGTCTTTATCTTCTGGATTCTGCATCTCAACAATTTTCTATCTATGACTACATCTATTGCAATATCAACACTTTAGCACTTATGTGATTTGTGGTATTCCAATATATGTGTTATTCTGCACCTTGCACAATGTCACTTCTGCAATATGTGATCTACGCCTTTTACTTTAACACTTTTGTGATCTACATCATTCACTGTGTATTTTCTTCGCACATCCTGGTGCTAGGTATCCATCTAATTTGTGCACTATTTGCTATTTTTATTCATGATTTTTCATACTCGGCTCTATTTTGTATAAACTTATTCTATATGAACAATCCATTGATACTCCAAAAACATTATCTTCTCACTTATTTAGACCTCCATTCTTCCTTAGATGGATACTTAATGAAGAGATCACTTCTTTTTTTATATGGGTTTTGGGTCACTCAACACTTTCATTATGCAAAGGAGACTATCAATTTACCATTTACTTTATTTAATCAAGGTTAGCAATTTAGAGTCATAACTCCATAAAAAAAAACACACTTGCTTTGTTTGCACAAGACTGACTGACATTAATGATAATTTTATAAAGTAGCATATAAATTTTTGGGATAATGCACAATGTACTTGATTTGTGTAATAGAAACTAACATTTGCGATATCAATATGTGACTTGTGGGTCATTACTTAATTTTGACATCAATGACAACTTTATTCTAACATAACACAACCATATGGAGAACCCATGTTTGGAAAAGAATACCAACAGATATGGAAACTTGAAGAATAAGTCAATGTGTGTAAGGAATTATGAATCAAAAAGTTAGTGATAAGCACCGAAATTCTTGTCCAGGTCATGCTAATAATAAGAAAATAAGGTGTAGGACTTGCATGTTTACTGATGGCATCCCTTAAGGACGATTTCCCAAATTTTTATGCATGTTAGTGGTAGTGGAGGAATGTGTACCCCTAGTAGTCATATGAGGCATTATAGAACTAGACCCTTGGGCCTCTGATGACACACTAGGATTTGACATGGTATGTCACAAGTAAAGGAAAACGAAAGACAAATCAATGAGCGATGCACCCACTACAAATACAATGGGACAATTATGATCTATCAAAGGTGGATTAATATTGGCAAGTTTTGAGTTCTCAATAGTCTCAATGTTTGGTGCATTAATCTTGTCAATTGTATTTAGTGAATCTTGAATTAAGTCTTTTTTTAAGGGGCTTAGTTATATTTTGAGAAATAAGTTCTTTCTCCAATAGGGATATTAAAATTTGTGAATGTTTCATCTTGTAAGTCTCTGCAAATTGTTTCACATGAATGTAAGTATCTCCAAAAAGTAGCGGGACCTTCAAGTTTTGGCAACTCACCTCTCTCTCTCCTAGAAATATGGGTTCGTAGGTCATCCACTTTGAAATTTATAATTTTTTTTTTAATAATAAATGTAAATAAACAACTCCAACAATCAATCTTTGGTCTAAATAGACACAAAGTATCAATAAAATAACACTATTATAAAATAAATCTAAGACACAAAAATAAAACTACTCTTCCAAAAATTTAAGTAAGGTGGTTAAGGCCTTACTCCAATTAGAGAAAATATGAATAAAGGAGGCCTTCTAAAAAAATTATTAATGAGGGATATGTAGTCTCAGTAATCACTCAACAAAGGTGTGAATGAAAAAATTATGATAACCCTCATGCAACAATCACTAGAGGTGCAAGCACCCACCTCATGAGTAACTTAGGTATATATTAGATCTCTATCTCATGTACCACAAGGATTTCCCACTTCTAATCACTTGTGTGGTGTACTAGGAATAGAATCTAAGGTTTCCACTTCACAATTGATTCCAAAAGAAAATCGTCATAGGTCAATATTAGGCATATTGGAAAGGAATCTAGGACTTAACCTCCTTGACCTAAATATTTAAAAAAGTGGGGTCACCCCGATTAATTTTTACTTTAACCAAAATATGCATACATTTAATCCATCCAAAGAAGTGAAGAAGGGATATCCACCCTACTCGTTTAGCTCTACTATAGTACTTGACACACGTGTTAGATTTTCTTTCTCGGAAAACACTCTTTGATACTATTGGGTTTTCTCTCATTTATCAGTGTCCTAGTTTTTTGTTTGGCTTCCTCACAAATATTTACTCTCCAACCTTGAACCAAGGCCCTAAACTTAGTCTATTGTTTGTTTACTATAAAATGAAGTCTAATTGATTTTAATTAAATGTTCATTTTAATGTATATTGTTTTAATA
>LPNX010018493.1:93717-116111 GCA_001517045.1 Pseudotsuga menziesii | reverse complement strand
CAGCTGCAGATTTCCTTAATCACCCAAAACCCTCTGCACACACAGCTGCAGAGGTCATCCACGCACACAGCTGGGACTTAACCTTCTTACAAACAAGCCTTAGCTTCGCATCGATTTATCTTACATCAAAAAGCCTAAACTGACTTCTTTACAAGAGTGCTTATTTATAGTGCACTTATTACAAAACCATGGGCACCCCGAACCCTAAACCCTGGACTTAAACCATGGGTTTATTACAAAAGAGGACTTTGACTCAACCCCAACACCCCTAAGACTATTTTGAGTCGTAACTCCGCTTACAACTTCCACAAAAACCGTGGAGTTACCAAAATTAGGGACCGCTAAGGTGCGCACCCCAACAGGCCCCTAAGACTCACTAGTGGCCCATTCTAGGACACTCTGCTGCTCTTCTGGTAGATGAACTTTGTCAGCAAAGAGAGTGAACTTCTTGTTGAGACCACGCATGATACTATCAGCTGCTTGCTCCTTTTGGACCAACTCCTGCAATACTGTGGCTGATGCTTCGCTGGCTTTTTTCTGCGCAAATGCATCATATTCCTTCAAAACTTTGAGTTGGGTGTCCACAGCAGTACTCAACTTGAAAGATTCGCTGATAAGTGGCTGCATAGCATTTTCCACTTCTGTTGCTTTTGCTCTACAGGACTCAATTTCCTGCTGTAGTTCATTGCTTCACTTTACCTTGAGCATTTTCTCCATAGGCGGCAGAGTCTTAATTTTCACTTTTACTGCATCCAACTCTGCCTGTCGCTGCCTGATAGTTTCTTACAGCTCTTTGACTTCTGGATGTTCCTGCAGGGTAGTCCAGGCCTCAACACTGTCTTCTAGTAGCTTTGCTGCGCTGCTCACAATATCTAAGATTTTTGCTGCGGAGGCCTGAATGTCTGCGCGGCACTGCTCTCTGACCTCTGGTGGGATTTCTAGGATAACACAGAGTTGAAGGTCCGAAATCTGAGCCTCATGTTCTGCTTTAAGCTTCTCTATTTCACTATGAGACTGTTGTGCGTAGTCTTTTAGTTTGGCAATTCTGTGCTCCGGTTCTTCCTCATTCTGGACGTCGAAGTCAGGAAGACTTCGACACGCCTCCTCCAATACTAGTGCCAATGTGACCTGCTTACATTCTACATCATTCTTTCTCTGCTCCGCTTCCTCCAACTGTGTTGTGAGGCTATCGTTCTGCTTCCTAGTATTTTCCAACAGTATTTGTGAGTGGTGGTCTCGGGCTTGGATTTCCTCCGCGATGGCTGATTGACAGAGATGTAATTCCATCATGGACATCTTAGTATAATCTATTCCAACTATCATGCTCATCTCTGTGCAAGATGCTGCGTCAGTTATGATGAGCACGACGCTTGAGACTTGTCCCCAGTGTTCTCGAACTGGCCATTGTCTTGTGTCTGGCTGCGCAGGTACTGGGGCACTACTTGCTGCAGCGCCCATCGCTGATTTTTCTGCTAATTGCTTCAGCTCCGAGATTTGCTTTGTTACACTGGTGATGGAATCAAGGTGTGTGCCTGCAAACTCTGACCATTTCTTAGTGAGAACTTCTGTGGATTTCGACAGAGCCTCATTAAGCTCTTCACTTGTCAGGGTAGGCTCTTCGTCGATATTCTTGTCTTTCGACGCTTTCGTTTTCTTGAGGGACTGAAGTTTGGTCACTTCTTCGGCCTCTGGTGACTTGCGCTTAGGGTCTGATATAGTTTTGACCGACTCCTCTTCGTCTTCTTTGTCTCCGTCATCTCCACCCTGGTCGGTTTCACTCTGCTGCGACTCAGTTTGCTCTTCACTGTCCTCTCAGAGATCTTGCTGCTGCGTCTAACTAGGGACAGCGCCCACATTGGTGACCGGGGGGATTGGGATGTTGGGCTTTGTTCCTTCGTCATTCAGCCATTCAGCCGGCCACTACTAGATTACCACGAGGATGTCTTCTTTGGTCACCACATATGGCAACTTCCAGCATGCCTTCTTCTGATTTGCACGGGCCTGGATAAAGACATTGTGCATGTCGGCCCTGAAATCGACCACTCCCTCATATTGAGAGAATAGCTCATTACTGAGCCGCGGGGTCTTGACAATCTCATATGAGATACTCATGGCATAAAAGGTGAACACAGTGTTTGTCATCTGCTGGGATGCTTTGTCCTGTGACACCCAGAGTGATGCGTACCTCGCTGCACCTGACAGGCTTGGAGGTACATCAATAAACTGCGCCTTGGTGGGCTCTTTCCACCCGATCAAGGAAATAAGTACGATCAGCCATGAATAGTGAAAGGGTCTCTTTTTCCTGCGTGTTGCGGGCATCTTCAAGAAATTCCTTAGCGATGTATGCCGCCCAGTTGTAAATGTATCCTTCCGTACAGTTCGCAGCAATACTTACAATCGGGGCAGGCACTTCATATGGTCTGCACTTTCTCATCAATTTCCAAGCTAAGAGTTCAGCTGCAAAGCGAATGTTGTGATGTTGAATGGCCGAGGTTTGATACCCTTGCTTCCCTTTCGTCATCCCGAAGCGTTCCTTCATGGTATGTGCTAGCTTCATATCTTCATGCTTTCCCACAAACTCAATGCTAGGGTTAGGTCCTTCCTTCGGTAGGCCCATAATCTGGTGAATGATTTCTCCATTGATAGTGATTTTCTGGTTTCCTATCCATAGGTACCCATCGTGTACCAATGCCAATAACTATTTGATCACCACGGTTACCTGTGTGCTGCGTCCGAAGTGGGGCACATCGAGCATCTTCAACAAACCAGCTTTGTCCAAGCCAGCAGCCCACTGTTTTACTTCTAATAATGTCACGCTAGTCTCCTGATAGCAGACAGAGTGTAAGTATGTCCCAGGTGCGAACTGTGGAAATTTCTCATGATCATTTGTATCGTGGTCGGCGTACTTGAGCTGGTCTATTTTCCCTGTCATTGTCCCGACCAGCTGCACACCCGGTGGCAGTGAAGGGGTGCGTAATGTGAACTTCTTCGTCCGCCGAGGGAGCTGAACTCCTGGTCGAACTGGCAGAAGATACGGTGGACGTTGTGGTGCAATATTCTCATCTTCTTCAAATGGGACCTCTGCTGATCCGGATGGATTCATCTGGGGATCCTCTGGTGTTTTCCCTGATTGCTGGTGTCTGTCTTCGTTCAGCTTCGAACGAACTTCAAGTTTAAATTTTTTTTTGGTAGAGCGTTTCTGCATTGGCTGGGTCGATGCTAGGGGAGTCTCTTCACAGGTTGCAGATGTAGGGGGGTGGCTGAAAAGGTACGCCAGACCCTCCTGTTCAAATTCTCTCACTAACTTCTAGAGCTCGCTATCAGCTGACATGGATGCAATTGTGAAACTCAAGAAATTGCAAAATGCAATCGTCGTGGGTGTGGGTGTCTTCTTATAGAATCCATCCATGACATCTATCATAACTATGCATTGATGATACCAAATCTGACAGAGATCTTGTCCAAATGGCGGTAGATTTTCCAAGATCTCATTAATACAGGCAGTTAATACAGAGAACGTACCGATGCCGCCAAAGTTGATTTCTTCTAACGGTCATTTTTTAAGTTTCGATAGACCTTTCCTTCTTCGGCACAAGCAGTAGCTGTGGTTGCGCCCTAATAAGGACATTCGACACCTTTGGACACCATCTGCGACATGGAGTCGAGCTTCTACCCACGACAAAATGTCATCCACAGCTTCAATGATTCCTCTTATGTCCAGGAACTTCATCAGACATAAGTCCCGACACTCATGGAGAAGTTGGGTCGCTTTGCTTACCATGCCTTCATCCCAATAATCTCCACTAGTAGCATATTTAGGCTGGTCTTCTGATCCAATGTTGACTGGTCACGTCTTTAGAGGCTGAGTCACTTCAGGGGCTTGGACTACTGGTCCGTGTACGTCGCAGTGTCCTTCTAACTCAGGAATATTGATATTGCGTGGATCATCATCCTTGTCAATTGCGAGGTTATAATATTTGACTGTATGAGCTTCTTGTGCTTTCCAATCAGGCCGGTATTTTACTACTTCTTGATCATCAAATACCTTAGTATAGACCAACCTGATAGCTGCATCTAAATCTGGACAAACTTCATTAGTAGAAAAGGTAAGCACAAAATTATCAACAAGACAATCCCAACTTACAGTACCATGGCGAAGCTCGACCTCCGCATACCAGTTCTTTGCAATAGGTTCCAGGGTGTGCACAAACCTATGTACCCATTCTTCATGAGGTACATGCTTCCATGCCTCGTAGCATTGCTCCAAATGTCTTTGAGGACTATTCTTACCATTAAACCTGCTTTGCACCTCCTGAGGTTGGTCCCTGATTCTTAGGTAAAGGGACTTTTGGCACGCTTCCCAACTATGAATGTACTTTTTGTGACCATTCCACCATCTGGCTACTGTGGCTCTGAATGCTGAATCCAGAGTCTCCATTTTCTGTGAGTCTGGTACCTACTCTGAGAATTTCACAATAAACTGTTATGGGTCCGTCGAACCATCAAAAACAGGGAAGGTTCTTGTCTGTGAGCCAAGCCATCTGAGAGACTTGGTAAGCCTGGCACATCGATGGCCATGTAGCTCATACAGTCTATTCTGCCAATTCTCTAGGCCATCATCTGAATCTGCCATGTAGGAACTGTCACACTGCCAATCCATGATACCTTCGGCAGTAGGGTCAACGTAATATTCTTCCTTCGCTGTGATATTGTATATGTGGTCCAAAACATCCTGGTCTTCATCTCTTACTAGCTCTGTGTATCTCTCTCCTTGAGAAGGATCCAATGGGACTATGACTCTCAGTTATTTCCCTTCGAAAGTCATCTGTCTCTTCTTCAGGTTGATGACTGCATCATTGGCTAATGCCCATTCAATGCCTAGTAGTGCTGGATAGGGGTTTCTGTCATCAATGATCTCAATAAATTCGAAGTCTGCTACAGTACAGACGCCATCAATATCTACTGGGACATTAGGGAATCATCCTAAGGGCACAATCTTCTGCTGATTGGCTAATCTCAACTGTAGAGGGGACCAATCAAGAGTATGTTTTCCCATTTGTTCCCAGGTTTGCTTAGTTAAGACATTTACCTCTAATCCTAGGTCCAAGATAACATCAGTCATATCATACTCTCCTATCTGAGCATTCAATCTCATTTCCCTGCCAGTTCTCCTGACTCTATTAACAGCTTTTGCCTGACCAGAACTTTGCTGAGGTTCGGAGGAAGCAATAACTTTCTGCAACTCACTTAAAGCATTCTGATTTCTTAAGAGCTTCAGACAACTTTGTAAAAAGGAGGACAGTGTACTTACTTTATCTGTCGGAGCTTCGTGCGACTGCGACTGCTGCTGAGGTTGTTGCATAGGTATTACTGATGTGTTGGGATCAGCAAAGTCTCTCTTGGCTTCCATAAATGTCTCTTTCTCTCTTTCGACATCAAATGCAGGGATTTTTTTTGGGGCCTTCTGAACCCAAGCCTCGGCAGGATGTTTCTCCTTGTTCTGCACTTCCGTCGTGGCTCCACTCCGGGTAACAACATTAATGGCTGGGGCAAGTCTTTGCTCGAAGGAAATCATCTGAATATTTTGAGTAGGGGCACTGTTTCTTTCATGAATCTTAGCTATCAACTGCGGGCACTGCTCGATCACATGATCTACTGCTCGGCAATACCGACATGTCGTAGTTGGGTTCCAATAGTCTCTCGCGAGATGCCCAGCCAGGTTACAGTTGTAACACACAACCTGGCCTCTTCCTCTTTCGGCCACACCACCTCGACCACGACCTCCAAAAGCACATCTACCTGATGCACCACCACGGTAACCATAGCCATCATTGCTCTGTCCCTCATTTTGTACCCAATAGGCATCGTAGGTGCGTTCTCTCATGAGGTCATAACTGCGACACTCATCTTCATTATGTCCTACGGACTTACAAAATTTACAATAGGGGTTCTTAGGTGCTTTCCCATACCTCTATAGCAAATAGCAGTCTTCAAGTCGATTTTGTCCTGTTGTTCTGCACAACTCACAATATAGGACTTGCGGGTTAAACGGGTTTGGCACACCAGTATTCAGGTAATTTCTTACCACATGACACTGTTCCTTGGCATGACCTTCTGTCCGACATTGTGTACACCAAACCCCTTCATGACCGATTTTTCCTTTCTTCATATCGCGAAGCTCCAGAGCCATCGCTGCCAACTGCGCTTGGATTTGAGCGATACCAGAATTGTCTTCGACAGGAGTGGTTTCAAGCTTCATTGCGATTTCCAGAGCCTCCTGTTGGTCAGCAACCTTCTGTTGCATGAGTGGAGTTCTGATATGTGGTAGTAACGCCGCAATGAACCATTCCTTGTGTTGTGCAAGTCCAATGGTGAAACTGACTTGGTCTAGCAGAACTTTGAATCTTTGATCAAAGACCCACACTAATTCACCGCGCCTCTGCTGAATCTCTTTCAATTAAGTGATACACTGCGACTCTGATTTTGGATTCTTAAATTCCTTTATCATTGTTGCTTTGATATCAGCCAAGACATGGTTCTGAGTGCTGGAAAACTTCATGAACCAGGTCAGAGCGCGGTCTCTGAAAGAAGTAACCAGCTGCACTCTTTTTGTATCTTGATCTGTAATGGTCTTAGCAGTCCACACTGCTTCACATAAAAACCAGAACTGTTCTGGATCCTTTGATCCAATTCCTTTGAAAACAGGGAGCTTAATATCATCATGCATGTGGGCCATAGTGGATCTAGGGGGGTGGGAGGGGGACTGGAAGTAGGCGGGGGTAACTTACTGGGGTAGACTAACCTACGACAGGAATACTCGAGCTAGGGTTACTTTCAGACTGTGACGAGTTCTTAGGGATAACAGGTCTGCGCTGCGGGGTTACCGGAGGGTTTCCAATAGAAGGGGTTTCTTTGGGTTCTGAATCTGCGGGATTTACAAGGGAATACTCAGTATGCTGACCCTGGGAATATGATCCAAAATCTCTCTTGTACCTTTTTCCACTTCGCAACAAACCACTTTTCTCGTCGAAGGTATTTTCACTTGCAAACATAGGTTAGTAATACTAAATCTAACAGTCTGATTCACTGAGAAATATACCTTTTTCAGCTAATAGCATTTTAATTCTCAAACTAAATGAATTCAAAAACTTACCCCTTGGTCCTTTGAAAAACTGCCACTCGGCTTCACTAAAGGAAGTACTTGTGTCGATGGCGAACTCCGTCACAAATGCTTCAAGGGTTCGCGTTGTCCAGAAATCAACATTGCGGGATATCTCGTTGTTCACCCTTTTCAGTATATTAATTCTTGTGGGGGTCCAATCAGGAAACTGACGTTCTTGGAAGTTCTTCCTTCTCTTTGTTAACCTGGATAACCACTGGTGCAACTCTATGTGGATACTAACAAAGAAAATTTCATAAACATCACAAAAAACATACCTTTGTAAAAATTCGTTTGCACTACGACGCGGATCTTTGTTCTCTTGCTCAACGAATTTCAGATAAGTCTCGTCAATCCAATCACCGATTTCCTTCACAGAGGGTCTCCAGAACATAGCCCTCGAGGTACACCGTAAACCCCTATTGAGCAGATACTGAGTTCAACCAGCAACGGAACCAATTTGTTTGGCTATAGGGCAGACCCGGGCTTTATACCATTAACTTTGCACCAACAAAAGACCCACAGTGTTGGCCCTTTCATCAACAACCTGCGAGCAGGTTGCAGTCTCACCCGAAATAGCTATGGGGTGCCGCAGAATCAGGTTTCTGCAAGCAGAAGAGGGATATTACTGTACCTTTAGCTTCTAACAAGTATAATCACAAAATGCAGAGCTTTAATAGTTACTTATTTAGCTTCGCAGTTAGATAAACAAACAGTCACTTGCGTAACCCTTTACTGGGAATTCCAGCGAAGTTAATATTTAGCAGTGATCTTACTTATTAGATATATATATTTATCAATGCATAAAGAACATAACAACAACACAACAAAAACCACAACACACGATATAACGTGGTTCACCCCTAGTTTAGGGGTTACGTCCACACAACTGTGTTTTATTCAACTCTTTACAAAAACCACAGTTCTGATCTACACGCTCAGCTGCAGATCCCTTCAAGTCCTCAAAGCCACGCACACAGCTGCAGGCCTCTGCGTACACAGCTGCAGATTTCCTTAATCACCCAAAACCCTCTGTGCACACAGCTACAGAGGTCGTCCACGCACATAGCTAGGACTTAACCTTCTTACAAACAAGCCTTAGCTTCGCATCAATTCATCTTACATCAAAAATCCTAAACTGACTTCTTTACAAGAGTGCTTATTTATAGTGCACTTATTACAAAACCATGGGCTTAAACCATGGGCACCCCGAACCCTAAACCCTGGACTTAAACCATGGGTTTATTACAAAAAGAGGACTTTGACTCAACCTCGACACCCCTAAGACTATTTTGAGTCGTAACTCCGCTTACAACTTCCACAAAAACTGCGGAGTTACCAAAATTAGGGACTGCTAAGGTGCACGCCCCAACACCTATGTACCATGCCAGGATCTTTTACACTCCAAGACAACCCGTAGGACTTATTACATCTGATTTATATACATACCATTCTAGGATATTTTACACTCCAAGAAAACTTGTACCAAGACTGATTATGTCCGAGCAACCTGTGTGTTATGCAAGGATATTTTCCACTCAAGGACAACTCACATGAATGATTATGTATGAGCAACCTACCTACTACAATAGGATTTTTTTCGTTCAAGGACAACCTGTCTCTTTTCCCATGTGATATCTCATGCATCTGCATGTTTTGGTCTCTTGTCATATGTAGCATAGTAGTGCACTAGGAATGATTATGTCACCAAGACAACCCGCAGCTATGACCATGCTATAACTCGTTACTCCCTCTTTCTAGGGGCCTTGTTCTAGATCACATTCTGGAGCTTCACTTCTCCTCTCTACATCATACACAAAAAATGAAAGTTAGATCAAACAAATAATATAGTATATTTCAAAGCCATACTACCTCACAACTAGCTCAGCAAGTTGCAACATATTATGCCTCGAATGTACTCAGTGCCATGCTAGATTGCTTCCTACTAAACTAGAAGATCATACCAGATCCCAAACTGAAGAAGCAACCTGAAGTTCTCTTCTTGTTAGTAGTGTTTCCCTCCCAATACAATCAACATAACCATGCAATTTAATATTATGATTCATATCATATTTGAGTCCATACTCATCTATACCCTTTAGGTATGTCAATATATGATTTGGAGCAACCAAGTGATCATGTCTTGGATCCGTCAGGAACTGGCTGAGTGTGGTCACATCAAAGCATATATCCGGTCTCATATTCCTTAGGAACATTAATGAACCAATCATCTGAAGATACACCGTGGCATAAAATATCTATGTTGAAGCATCATACATTACCTTCAAGTTCGATGCCATAGGTGTGGTTGTCACCTTGCAGTCCAACATACTACATGCTTTCCTTGACAAAGGAAAATTCCATCCATACTATTCCACACCTCCATTCCTATGAAGTAGTGCATCATCCCTAGGTCTTCCATCTCAAACTCAGTAGAAATCTTCCCCTATGCATCTACAATGATTTCTTCATCTCTTGTTGGGTCATAGACATATACCAGTATTCATCCTTCAACCTTAAAGTAAAGGTTGGAACCCACTTTACTCTTATTAAATCCTAAGCTCATCAGGAAGTTGTCCATACTGATATACCATGTCAATATTCTCAAACTCATATATCTTCTACATTCACTCTCTCTAAAGTGTATCATCAGCCTCCCTATGCATTTTGTATTCTATGTGTCGAAACATTCAGTACTAGAGTGACAGGTAGATTCCTCTACTATTGATCTTCTATTTATCCATCTATGTCATCTCTATTGGATACCAAGATCCTCTATCTTGAACTTTGAAAGTTCCTCTTGCACCCATCTGTGAGCTTGTCATCCTCTATAGGTTTTCATATTCAACCTTGCAGCAAAGGTTAAGATCTACATCACTCTAGGTGATCTTCAAGCTCCTCGTGTAATTGTATGTGCTATCCCATGGGTGCTTTCTAAGAGAAAACAAATCCTTCTACACACATGTGTTTATTTTCTTGATATACACTTCTAATTCACTAGGGAAGTGTGTTTGGTCAATGGAGTATGCCATGACATAGTCTACTCCCTCTTTCTGAGAGAAAAAATGAACCTTACTTTGTACTTCTTGATGCTACCATGTGATGCATGCTTGATCTTCTAGATCTACATGGAAGACACTACAAACTTCCCTTCAGGTATTGAAACCGCATCCTAGACATCATTCCTCATTTTCAATTGGTACTTTTTTTATTGTAGTCTTTTTCCATTTCTCCTTGGATAATTCTTCATAGCATGAAGTATCTACATAAATGATGTCACTAAACAGTGCCACATAATTGGAGTGTGTATGAGGCTTCTTACCTTCTTCGGAAGTCTCGTCATAATTTTCTCCATCTTAGATGATCTCTTGTGTCCAATATGGTATTCATCTCTCGAGGTGGATCTACCGCTCTCTTTAGTTCATATCATCATTCTTATATTCCTCTGAATCTATTTCTTCCACCATGGTGTGTCTGACCCTAGGAGATTTAGGTTTCTCTTCATGTATGTTTGTTGGAGTGAATATTCTATCTGGACTATTGTCACTTGTTCTTCGAAACAAGTCCCATCCTTCTTTTTCTTATAGATGATTGTACACAATCTTTCCTACAAGTAAAATTCAATTTCATGATTAGAAACATCTCATAATTTCCAAAACTTATTAATAGTGATAAATTCTAATGCATAAAGATATTGTCACACAATCATACAACTATCTTGTCCATTGCTACAACATTCATGCATATACCATATACATATGGTAACTTTCTAGGTTCCTTCCATCTCTACCATAACATTTATTAAGAGTGTGCACTGCTCCCAATATGTCAGCAAATAGGTTTCATTCTAAATAAGTAGCAATGAAATGTTGTACAACACCATATAATACTTACCCATCATGTGCAATTTAGTAGCATACTATCATAAATGAAAACAATCAATTGTGCATAATGCATCAATTGAATATAAATATGTGCACAACTAAGAAATATCATTTAAGTAGTGGATATATACAAAATTACAATTAAACACTTATCTTTGTTTGTTTGGTGGGTGGAATCCGTATTTATCCTTATCTCCTTCCAAGAATAATTGGAGTTTTCATCATCTGATCCCAGGAACCTTTGTTTATCTTGATTATTCTTAAGCAAATATTCTATACCGTAGGTCATATGGGACTATGTACTGGTTCTGAATCTGAGTGTCACTTATTCACAACTACATTCCTTCTTATCCAAATGCTAATATTGACAAGAGTATGATATTCATGTTCATCAATAGAATTATTCCGGATTAAAGTACATATTCCTTATCGCTAGAGGAATCTTCATTTTCTTCTCTGGATATTTTATTATTTGGTTCATTATCTTTAGTGGTGTGAGCATGATGTATTTTATTGTTTGAATTCTTGTTGAAGGAGCCTATGTTTCCAGGACAGTCTCTGGAGTAGTGTCCCTTCTCATCACAAGTGTAGCATCTTTTTTTGGAACAATCTATACTGAATTTCTTTTATATTTTGCGATGATGGTCCTCCCTTTTGTTGTGATGATGGTCCTCCTTCTTTCTGTGATTTCTTCTGGTGTGAGCTGCGAGAGATTGATATTCAGTTGCTCTCATATTATCTTCTCTTGTTATCAGTCAATATTCTTCTTGTGTGCATTATTCCCATATTCTGTTGAAAGAGATCGGTTTCCTTATTTCACATATTCCTTTAATGAATCAATCCCATGATCTTGGGAGGCCATTCAAGGATGTCATAACAATCTCTCCATCTTCCACATTATCTTAATCTACTTCAAGTTGTTCCTTGATGAGAAACCATTGTAAAGTAGGATTGCATGGTCTCTGATTTCTATATATTCACATTATTCAATTGGTTCCTCAATGTCATCTTCCGATTGATGTTTTTTACTTCGAGCAACTTCATTAAAGCATCAAAAACTTCGTTTGGTGTCTTCAGGGATGACACATGTTGGATGTGACGATCCTTAATATAATATGCAATTATTCTCTTGGGATTAACCAAGTTATTCTTATGAGTAGCCTTAGACTCATCTCCCTCTATATTGGAACTTCATTACTGGTATACTGATCCAAGTTATTTTCTTCAAGGATCAGGGAGATCCTATACTTCCATGCCCAGAAGGTGTCAACTCCCCCAATATTATCATCAGGATGAGTGTGATGAGTCATTTTTAAATTGTGAAAATATGATTCAAAACAATATCTAGGATCTAAGAGAATCCTGACAACTCAATATTTTCACAAACTATGCAGAAAAACAGTGAAGAGAGAAAAATTAACACACAAAGATTGTGCCAATAACTGAATTTTATATTACTGTACACCATGTAAATATGTGTGGAACATATTTATAATAAAATGGGAAAAAATATTTATCCTTAGGAGGAAAATTGGTGGCATACATGTTGTAGGCTTAGATTGGACCTCAAACCCCCTTGGGTTGACCAATGAGCTCCCAAACCACCTCAAACTATCACGAATGGACATGCAAACATGAGTGAATCATGATAGGACATAAATGAGGATATCATAGGCGTGTTGTAGTGCATGGGTGAGTGGAAGTGTCTCTACACAACATTTAATGGTCCAAAAGGGAAAAGAACCACCCAAATACATGCATGGGCAGCTCTGGTCAAACTAGTTCCCTGTTTTAAGGAGTAGGAGCACCCCAAGGAATTAAATTTCATTAATGAGGGTGATAATTCTCTTATTTGACCAAAAATAGTGTTCTTGGGTGCATTAATGAGTCCAAACCTCCCATATACCTGGCTAGACCAACATAACCAAGGTTTGGACCATATGTCATAAATACAAGACAAATGAAAATGTGTCCTAGGTGTATGCGATGATGATACTATTTGGTATGATACTATAACAACCCCCCTTAATCCTGACTTAGTGTAACCACATAAAAATTTGAGGCCTTGGAAACTAAGTCTCAAGTCACCTCTTACAAAAAAATTTGTGTCCATGTAAAAACGAGGAAAGAGGCAAAACCTCATGGGGAAAATCCTCCCTCAAGAATGGACATGACATAGAGATGATCAAAATTTCTTCAACAGGTCTTTTTATTCACTTGAATGATCTGAATGAACAAATTCTTGGTGATATACTTGGGGAATATATTGTGGATGCCAAGATCATGCATCAATGCATCAATGTGTTGTAGACAAAGAACATGTGGAGAGGCCCCTTGAAGGTCATAATTTGATGATGGAGGAAAACCATAAGAATGTTTTTTTCTGCAACCATACTCTGATATGGAATAATAATCAATAATGTAAAATATATCTTTGCAAACTCTTTCCCAAAGAGCATCAAAATACTCAACAAAATCAGCTTCATGTGTAGCTTCCATATCATGAATTAAACCGTGAATCTTCTTCCCAATTTGATGAAGAACCTTCATAAATCTGTAAAAAAACTCATGAGGATCTAAAATATTATAATATAATTCATATACAATATAAAATATAAAAGGTTTAGTGTCTCCATAAGCGAATGGTTCCATAGTAGGAAAATAGTGGGAAACTAGATCACACTGACAGTTGAACGAACTTGGATGGTATGGAGATTTCAAATTTGAACCACAGGTGGTGATATCAGGTCCAGACATGTGGAAAAAAAGTTCCATGAATTCCAATGACATGGATTCCCAAACAATGAATTATATTCAAGACATAAAAACAACATACCCAAGTGGCATAGTATTGGAAACAATGCAATTTTGAGATTTTCCAACTAGCGAACTTGAGGGCTCTTGGGTATTTTGGGCATCAAATGGTTGGGAAAATGAATTTATAACTGTCATAACCTGAATATGAGCCTACATATTAGCTTCATAATAATAATAGGAAGGATCTGAATGGAGTGGAAAAGAGCTTTCAGAAGATAAGTCAGAAACTAGTAAAAAATGACTATTTTTTGAAGGAAACTTTGATGAACTGTTTGGGGTTTCTTCCAAGGAAGGGATGGAGGTTTCAGAATATGATATATCAGAATGTAAATCAGAAACAAATATATCTGAAACATATATATGAGAAACAGGTTTATCCCTAGCACCCAAAGTATACAAGCGCTTACCATCTTCTTGCTCCAAGGAGAGCTTGCGCTCCTCTCTTCTTGAAAATATAGAACATCAATATTGTTGTCTTCAAGGAGCTTGGTCATGATGTCCATATTCATTCTGAAAAAATATTTTTCATGATGTGAACCTTTGCAGTAATCACATTTGGGATTCTCTCTATTTCTCTTCATCCTCTTGGATTTCGAATCCTTATCAGTTGAACTTGAGCTTTCCACATCCGAATGATTATTCTCCTTCACTCTTTGTTGCTTCAAATCCTTAGCTTTATTATTGCATTTGGCTTGATTAGACACATGTGCAGCAAGGGATTGATCCTTGGTGGATTTTATGGTACCCATTTGAACTAACGTGTCTTGTTCCTGAGTCAAAGTCTCCATGAAGTATGCGAGTGGAGGCATTCTCCAATTTCTTACTGTCAGCTTGCCTGAATGGAATGTTGAGACAGACAAAAAATACTCAGGCCCTAGATTCGAAAGGATAGACAAGATAAAGTTCTCTTATTTCTCCTTGATGCCAAATTATTTCATATGAAGCACCAACGATTTGAACTTTGTGAATAAATCTTGTATCGTCTCAAAGTGGGTTAGGCTCAATGAGATCAACTCATTTTTGAGTTGGTGTCCTCTCATCTCATCAGTATTCTCAAATAGTGACTCAAGGTTGAGACAAAATTAATTGGGTTTGCTAATAATTTATACATGGAATATAAGGTCCTCAAAATACTGAGACAAAGCATCCTGAATGCTTCATCCAACCTGTTGAAGTACTTTGATTTTTTCACAGCAGAGTTGGGGTTGTTCCCAATTCCTATGGTTACTTTGTAGAGGCCTTTTGACGTCAAATGGATCACCATTTTGACCTTATATTAAAATTAATTGAATTGGGTAAGAAATAAATGAATATTATCCATTTATACTTGTGCACAAATTGACAAAGACAATGGAACTACCTGCAATGCAAATACTTGAATTTTTCTAGAGGAGGCCCTAAAATGCAACTCAAACTCTCTGAATTCGACTTGCAGGAACTCAAAATATATGAATTCAAATTGAAGATACAAATATATCTGATACCATGTGAAAATATTATTCAAATCAATATCCAATATCTAAGAGAATCCTCACAACTTAAGAGTTTCACAAACTATGCAGAAAAATAATGAATAGAGAAAAATTAACACACGTAGTTGATGCCAATAAATGAAGTTTATATTAATTTACATCATGTAAATATGTGTGGTACATATCTATGATAAAATTGGATAAAATATTTATCCTTAGGAATAAAATTGGTGGCATACATGTGGCAGGCTTAGATTGGACCTCAAACCCCCCTAGGTTGACAGATAAGCTCCCAAACCACCTCAAATGGTAACGAATGGCCATTTGATCATGATTGAAGTATTATAGGACATAAATGATGGTAGGATAGGAATTATGGAGTGAATGGGTTAGTGGGAGTGGCTCTAGGAATACTTTAAGGGTCCAAAAGGGGAAAAAACCACCCAAATACATGCATGGACTCCTATGGTAAAACCAATTCCATATTTTAAGGAGTAGGAGCACCTCAAGGACTGAAATTTCATTAATTAGGGTGATAATTCTCTCATTTGACCAAAAATAGGGCGCTTGGGTGAATTAATGAGTCCAAAATGCCCATATACCTTGCTAGACCAACATAACCAAGGTTTGGAACATATGACATAAGTACAAGACAAATGAAAATGTGTCCTAGGTGTATGTTACCATGGTACTAGGTGGTATGATTATCTAACAGAAATGATAACCTCAAATGAAAATAACAAAGATTTAGATCTTATTGATTTGAGGTGTATGACCTAGTTTCATAGTTAGTTGATCTAGGGTTTGTTAGACAAACCCTAATTTTCCAAAAATAGTATTTTCAACTTCTAATTGGATAGGAATATGCACCTCTTCAAGGTGATTTTTCTAGTGTACTCCTTCTTTGAAAACTGTGGTGGGATGCCTCCTAAACATGATTCCCTAGTTTCTTCCTGCAATGTCTTGCAATGTCTCACAATTAAAAGTTGAAACTTCTCCAAATTTGATTATGATTCCTCCAAAATATTCTCCCTTCTATGGAGATTTATCATATCCCTCTTTTCTTGATTATCAGTGGAGAGAATACCTTGAACTAAGAAGCCCTAGTTTCTCCAATTTCTCTACATAATTGTCTGATATTGATGCTACTATATCTCTAAAATTTATGCTTCTCAGGGTCTGAAACATCATCCTGAGATATCCTGGTATGTATTATTTCCAACCCCATAGGTTAGAGCAGGATTGGATTCTCCAAGTGGGAGTTATGCTAAGTTTCCCAAGGTGACTTTTTTGAGGAGTGGTTCAATGTAACGAACTTGTACGGACTGCAACGTGTCACTTTTCCACCTTTAGGGTCTAAAACTCACACTATAGAAACTAAAGTCCATTCCCTATCTAAAAAATCTTGCAAAATTTTATTTTTACCTTCTTTTCCCAAGATATAACAATTCTCCCTAGGTCACCTACTTAATACTGGATTCTGGATGAGGTTGGAACCCTTATTTGGAGGAATCATATCTCCTCAATTATAGTGACTCTGATGATGAAACATACAAAAAAGGTACAACAATATTTTATCTTCGTCTTTTCCAAGTTTCAGCTCCTAATCCTTCTCCAATCTCGAGTTATAGTGAAATTCCCAACATGACTAGATTTTATCTTCTAGGTCAAGCATGAAACCCTAATCTTCAGTAGATGCCATTGTAGCACTATTTTTTCCACATAATGCCTTATTTTAGAGTGGCTCTGATACAATGTTAGTTTTTCTATATTAATTTCATTAGGATATTTATCTAAAATATTAACAAGCACATCAAGATATCCAAGATGCATAAGATACACAACATACACAATAGACAAATATTTTTATCAGGGAAACCATAAAGGAGAAAACCCTGGGAAATTCCTCAGAATAGTTCCATCACTAAGACAATATCACAAGATGGAAAAACCCAAGAACAAGATGTCTCCAACAACTCTCTCGCTTCCTCCTCCTCATGTCCCTCCTAAAGTGCACATGAGAGACTCGTGAGTGTGTGTGTCAAATGAGGATGGAACCTCCCTATTTGTATTCCTCAAGTGACTTGACCTAAAACATGACTCCAACTACATCTTACCCTAATAGGGATGACTTCACCTAGGGATACTTCAAAATACACTTTATTATACTCATATTGGGGACTACTTCCCCTACTTCCAATAGAGGTTGTACCTCAAGGAACATATACAATAATAACACCTCGAAAGGGGGGAAACACAACATCGATGGGGGTACAACAATATACAATGATAATATACATCATAATATATTCCAAAGTTACATTACAACAACATTGTACAACTATACCCTTGAGAATATGATGATACACTAGGATCTAATATGGCATCTCACAAATATAAGAAAAACGAAAAAATTCAAAAGGGGGTGGTACACCAACTACTTGTACAACTAGAATGCTAAGATTAGTCACAAGGGGGATTAATGTTGGAAAGTGTTGGATTATCAATAGTATCATTGTATGGTGGGTTAAATTCTTCAATTCTATTTAAGGGATATTAAAAAGTGTGACTTTGTGAAGGGATTTAGTCATATTTTGAGAAACAAGTAGTTTCTATAACATGGCTATCACTATAAATTGTTTAAGGTGGGAATAAGAATCTCCATGAAATAGTGGGACCTTCAAGCTCCAGAGACTTACATCTCTACCACCAAAAATTGAAAGATGGCAGGTTATCCACTTTGAAACATTTTAATTTTTGTTTTTTTAATAAATGAAAGAAAAATTAAGCAATCAATGTTGAGGCCAACATGAAAAAATGTATCACAAAATCACACGACTAAAAATAACTTTAATTCACAAAAAAAATCTACTCTTCCAAAAAATAGAGTAAGTTTGTTAAGGTCTTCTTCCAATTAGCGAAAAGTTGAGAAAAATGGGGCCTTTCAAAAAATTATTCCCAGGGGATATGAAGTCCTAGTAGCCAATCAATGAAGGTGTGAATGAAATAGTTATGATAACTCTCATGAAACGATCACGAAAGGTGTAAGCACTTTCCTTCAGTAAATACTCTCTAAAGGATATGAGGCAACAATTATAAATGTGTCTCAGATTCCATGATGATTTCCTATTTGGAGTCATCCACATGATGTCCTAGGATCAAATAATAAGGTTACCACGTCACAATTGACGGGAAGTAGGAACAATAGCAGGTCAAGATTAGTTTTATGGGAAGGGAATGAAGGAATTAATTCCTCAACTTTAAGCTTTAAAGAAAAGTGGTGTCACAATGAGGATTTTCCACTTTAATCCAAAACCCCATACACATGTGAATTCAAATAAACAATTAAGGAGGGGATATCTTCCCCACTTTTTTGGCTTGATCATAGTCTTTGACACGTGTTAGATATTCTTTCTTGGAAATAACTTTTTAATAATAATGGATTTTCTTGTTGTTGTATATTACTATTGTATTTTGTTGTACCCCCATCGAAGATGTTTCTCATCCATTTGGGATGTCATTATTATGATTGGCCATTGAGATAAACCCTCCATTGTAAGTCATAGAAATATTCCGCAAGATAAATAAAGGAAAATGTACTTCTGAGTCTTCATAGGTAGGTCAGCCCCAAAGAGATAACCTAGTCGACCTAGCTAGTTAAGTGAGTCACACAATTGAAGAATATAAATAGGGAGTCACCCTCCCTATTTGAACACACACTCACTCATTCTCAAGTGTGTATTAGGAGACATAGAACAAGTTGGATAGAGGAGAAAGAGAGAGATGCATAATACTTTTTATTCTTTGGTTTTTCCATCTTGTGATATTGTATTAGTGACACAACTATTCTAAAGAAGTTTTTGGGGTTTTATCCTTTATGGTTTCCCCAAGGAAAATGTTGTGTATCTTGTTGTTATTTCAAATAAATATCCTAATCCATTTGAATTAAAGTAGAAAAACTAACATGGTATCAAAGCCACTCTGAAAGAAGGTACAATGTAGCAGTGAAAACTAGGGATTCCTATTTCAAGGTCAAGTATCTCCATAGATCATCAAGAAAAGAGGGCTAGAATAAATTTCCCTAGGAGGGTACATATTTTGGAGGAAGCATAATCAAATTTGTATAATTTTCATTTTTAACCCAGACACTAGTGCCGTGAGAAAACTAGGGCATTAAGATTTTGGGGTTTTCCTACATCAATTTGGAAAAAAGGAGTACATTAGTAAACTCACTCAGGAAGGACACATCTCTTTGTGGAGTTAGAATTCAGTTCCAAGAATTTTCAATTTTGGCCTCATACATACTGCTGGGGGAAACTAGGGAATCAAGTTTTTGGAGTTTCCCTACACCAAATTCGGCAAAGGATCTCACTGAACATCTCACCTCAAGGAAGTACATATTTCTATCCAGATAGAATATCAAGATTCCATGTTTGAAAAATTAGGGTTTCTCTATGGTACCCTAGGTTAGCCAACTCTAGTTTCATCTTGGACATATCAAATTGGTAAGATCTAAATTTATGCTATTTACATTTGAGGTTCTCATTTCAAAATGAAAAATCACACCCAACTTTATGATAATCTTGGGAGAGATGACAACTTCTGATCATGGAAGTATAGGATCTCCCTGATCCTTGAAGGAAATTATTTAGATAATTATATTAGTGGGGAAGTTCCAACTCCAGAGGGAGATGAAGCTAAGGCTATCCACATGTAGAACTTGGTCAAGGCCAAGAGAATCATTGTAGGCTCTATTAAGGATCATATCATCCCTTATGTGTCATCCTTGAAGAAATCTAAGGAAGTGTTTGATACTTTGATAAATTTGCTCGAAGGAAATAACATCAATCGTAAGATGACAATAAGCAATCAGCTAAAGAATGTGAAGATACAAAATTCAGAGACCGTGCAATCCTACTTCACGAGGGTTGCTCAAATCAAGGAACAACTCGAAGCAGTCGAAGAGAAAGTAGAATAAGGAGATATTGTTATGACCACCTTGAATAGCCTCCCAAGATAATAAGACTAATTCATTCAAGGAATATGTGCAAGAAATAATTTAATCACTTTCAGTAGACTTTGGGAAGAGTGCACACAAGAAGAAGCTTGGATCATAATAAGATAAGAGAATATGAGAGAAACTAAAGATCAAGATATCACAGTTCATACTAGAATAAATCATAGAAAGAAGGAGGACCATCATCATAACAAAAGGGAGGACCCTCATCACAAAAGACAAAAGAAACCTAGAAGATATATATCTAGTATCAAATGTTACACATGTGATGAGAAGGGACACTACTTCAGATATTGTCCTAGAAACAAAGGGTCTTCCAACAAGAAGTCGAACAAGAAAATACATCATGCTCACACCACTGAAGATGATGAACCAACAATAAAAAGAATCAGAGAAGAAAGAGTTGATTCCTCAAGTTATGAGGAAAATGTACCTTAATCTAGAAGGATTCAATCCATGACAAAGAAGAACATATTATCCATCTTAGCATTTGGATAAGAAGGAATGCAGTTGTGAATGAAGAAGTGACACTCAAATTCAGATTCAATATGTAGTTCCATGTGATATATGGTATATAATATTTTCTCAAGCATGAGCAAGATAGACACAAGTCCTCAAACTAATATGATGAAGTATAACACACTGTTAAAAGACTCTAGTAATTCGTGCAAGAAGACAAGGATCTAGAGGGAGTCCACCAACCAAAGAAACAAATATAAGTGCTTAAATTGTATTTCATATATATCTAGTTACTTAAATGATATTGTTTTTGAATTATTAAGTTTATTTATTATGCATGATTGAGTGTCTGCATTTATGAACAATATATTACTACTGAATTGTAGTGATGGGTAAGTAGCCTATGGAGCTATACAACATTCCATTTCTACTTATCTATAATGAAACCTTTTTTTTTGACATATTGGGAGTAGTCCACACTCATAATAATGTTTTGGTAAAGATGTAAGGCATATATAAAGTTAATGTATGGATAAATGTTGCATTGACTAAGATTGGTACATGACTGTGTGACATATGTATTTGTGCATAATAAATTGTCATTATTTTTATATTTTGGAAATTATGAAAATTTTCTAATAATGAAACTAAATTTGACTTGTAGGAAAGATCATGTAAACTATCTATCTTGTCGTACCATGTCGAACATCGAGATCTTCTGTAGTCACTCCCTTTGAAGTGGAGCACCATTCTCCCTCTGCCTTTTGTACTCTATCAGTAAGCTATCCATCCTTTCTTACCATGTCAAACACCGGGATCCTCTGCAGTCACTCCCTTTGAAGTGGAGCACCATTCTCCCTCTGTATTTTGTACTCTATACATTGAAACATCCTGTACTGGAGTGACAAGTAGCTTCCTCTGCTACTAATATTCTATGTATCCATATAGGGTCACTGGATACCAAGATCCTCTATATTGAACCTTTTCAAAAGTTCTTCTTGCACCCATCTATGATCTTATCATCCTCTATAGGATTTCATTTTCAACCTTGTAGCAAAGGTTAATATCTTCATCAAGCTCCTCATGTATGTGTTATCCCATGGGTGTCTTCTGAGCTCGTATAAGGCCTTCTTTTATTTGCACACATGATTCTTCATGTCATGTGACTTCACTTCCAGTGGCTACAAATGTCTCTTCGTAGTCTATGCCTTCTTTCCATGAGAACCCTCATGCTACGAATCATGCCTTGTATCCCACGATGTTTCCATCAACTGCATGATGGAACTATGAACTTCCCTTCAGGTCTCGATACTGCATCCTAGACATCATTCTTCTTGAACTGGTCTTCCCTTTTTTCTTGGCTACTTCTTCATAGATGGAAGGTTTTGCATCAATGTTGTCACTACATTCGTCATATTATTATTCATTCCTGTATTATTTCTTGAACTATCATCACTTGTTCTTCAGAAAAAGTCTTGTCCTTCTTTTCTTGTAGGTGATTGTACACAATTTTTCCTACAATTCAAATGCATTTTTATGGATAGAAACATTTCATAAGGCATATTCATAATGGAAAAATCCTTCTG
>LPNX010018493.1:39142-86136 GCA_001517045.1 Pseudotsuga menziesii | reverse complement strand
AAGGAGCGTTGGGTAGGTGGTAATTTAACCTTTTTCGGACCTTCCTGACTAAGTACGAAAAAGGTGCACCTTTTCTTCTTTGGAAGTTAAGAGAGTTCTTATTTGGTATGTTTTATACTTTTTCGGCCTCAGGAGACTAAATTGTATGAAAAAGGACCCCCCCTGGAGTCTTCTTTGGAGTTTTTAGACTCTCTAAACTATGAAAACATCGTCGAGCATGTACTAGTTCGGGCTCATAAAATCCACGAATCAGTGCTTTATCAAGCATTCTTCTTTCTTTTCTTCGAGCTTGCCAAAAATGAAGATGGTCCCGAGTTTGCTTTCTTGGACTCGTTAAACCTTTACAAGAAAGAGGGGAAGGGAAGTTCATTCACATGTTTTTTACATGATGGCAGCAACTCTTGTTTCCTTGAACAAAGCACCAGTTTTGAGTCTATCAACAGTTGGGTCCTAGTATTTTGACCTTATCCTGATTCAAATTTTTTCTTACTCCTCCAGTTGGTCTCTTTTCCAATTATATCGGGAATCTGTCAATGTCTCCTACATTGTAGATTTGTTTCGTTGGTCCATTTGTGTCAAAAGCTGCCTAAGTCACTTTTGTGTCATGCTCATTGTTCAAGGATTAAACCTTTGTCGGCCATTTCTGCAGTTGCCTTGACCTTTTGTGTCGGCCATTCCCTGGTATCAGTTCATTACATCATGTCTTCAGTGTCCTTGTCGTGAAATTCAGTACCAATTAGTCTTTGACTTACCTCGTGTTGGATGATGAAAGATGCCTTAATTCCTTCCTTCCAACGGATCTCTTCCTATCGACTGCAACACATCTTTCTCTAGGGATGAGATTTAGAGTACTATGACAGTGCCTTGGGGATTGTAGTCATCAGTGGCAATTTCCCTCGCTATTGGGTAGTGGGAATACCTTAATGCCTCCTACTTAATGAATTCTTCAAGTGTTCGACTTCAAGTCCTTGTAATCACACTTGTTAGAATGTATTAGGTACCTTGGGGACCATTTTCATTAATGGTGGTTTCCCTCGCGTTTGTTAACGGTTCTCGTTATTGACCGGTAATCAAACGGTTTCCTCCATGTTCGACTTCAACTCCTTTATTCACATGGTTAGGATTTGTACCTTTGTTGGGCGGTTTGGATTGAAGACCTTGGGCCGACAGTAGCATCCTCATTTTGCTATTGCCCGAGTTGCGCAAGACCTTGTTATACTTTATATGACATTTTTACTGAGACATAGATCCACCTTGTATTTTTGTGGCTATGATCGATTGTTGAGAATGGATCCACCTTGTTCATTTGTGGCCATGACTCCTTTAGATTTGATATGGCACCTTTTTGCATATTGAGCGACCATGATAGTTTCATCAGTTATACATATGTTGGATCCGCCTGTATCTTTATGGCGATGTTTTGTATATGGACATGTATGTCCCAGAGATCAGTTTTTCTGACATTTATCTCTCTTACAGGTACCTTCATTTGAGCCTTTTGATCTTGGATTCTCTCCTCTCTCCATACTCAGTTGTTTCCTTTATAATGTATTTTGGCTATCGTCTTCCCCTCTAACCTCACACATTAGGGGGCATCTGTTATAGCTCAAAATGATAGATCTCTACCTGTGACCACTTTCCCATGATTTCGTCTCATGTCGACACTTCCATGATGGCAGACGACACTTCATGAAAGTCACTGAATGTCACTGAAAAAACACCTATATTGGAGGACCCATATCTTGAGTTCTGTAACTCCTTTTGACCTTATTTATACACCGTTGGAAAGGTATTTTAGTTAGCTAAAACTGTTCAGAAGACACCAAAGTCTGAAAATTCCCAAAAATACCTTAAAAATGCGTTTTTTGTGTATACGTGACTCTCCTTATAGGCAAGTCGCGAATCATATGCGAGTCTCGTGTATTAAAAGTCGTGGATGCTTGTATCCGCGGGTTGTCCTTCTCCATAGTCATGAATAGGTCTCTCGACATTTAAACATAAAAACACACCTTTTTGGTTAGTTTGGGTAGTTTTACAACTGACTCATTCAGTTGTAACCACTTTGTCTTCGCCCCTAACTCTTCCTTTACCATATAAATAGAGGTAGGGAGGTCCATGAGAAGGGACTTGAATTTCTGCATTGTTATGCTAGAGGAATCGGGACTCTCTTTGCCCACACCTTTTCCCTGGTGGTCATTCCCTTGTGTTGTAGAGCTTGGAGGCTGAGTTCTTTGGAGAAGAGAAGCAGCAGAACCAGATCAAGGTTTCGTGAGGTGCCAAACTTGAAGAGAAGGTATACTTGTACTTGTTTTCAAGATTAATAAAGATGTGATGTCCTTCTTCTTCCCAAATCATTGTTCAATGTGTGATTGAATCTCTGTTTATGATCATATGATAATGTTATTTAGATTATTAGTTCATATTTATTTGATTATCATTTGTTTATATGTGGTCATAATGGTTTGAGGAAGGTATAATTTGTTTTGCAGGTCTCTTGGAGCGAGAGGAGTAAGAAGAGGATTGAATAGAAAGCTTGGACCACCCTTCAGTTAATCAGGTGTGGACCATTCTGATCTCTGATCTTGCTTATATATGCTTGCTGAGCATTGTGCATCTCTCTTTCAACCACAGTATGTTGATGGCCTCTTAAACCCTAGCCATAGGATACTTTCCTTTACAACACTTATCCAAATTCTAAGATGGATAAGAGGTTCTTCAAGAGTTGAGTCCTTCGTATTCCTCATCGCTTGAGGGATCTTCTTTGGATGGTGAGAGCTTGATCTTCAGTTGCTCCCATCTTTTTTTCTCTTATTATGATTCAATATTCTTCTTGTGTGTGCTCTTCCCAGATTATGCTGAAAGGAATCACTTCCTTCTGGCACACATTCCTCAAATGAATGAATCCCATGATCCTGGGAGGCCATTCAAGGTGGTTATCACAACTTTTGCTTTCTCCACTTATTCTTCTACCACTTCAAGTTGTTCTTTGATTTGAGAGAACCTTGTAAATTATGATTTATAGTCTCTGCATTCTGGATCTTCTCATTCTTCAACTATTTTCTCAAATTTATCTTCTGATTTATGTTCTTCCAGAACCAGTGAGATCCAATACTTCCATGTGATTTGAGGTGTTTGTCCTAGTTCCAGAGCTGGCTGATCTAGGGTTTGTCAAAGAAACCCTAATTTTAAAAAATTAGAATATTTCAGATATTATTGGATAGAAGTATATACCTCTTCAAGGAGAGTTGTCCTATGTACTCCTTTTCTGAAAACAGTGGAGGGAAGCTCCCAGAACATGAAGTCATAGTTTACCAATTTCTTCTGCATAAATGCTTCATAAGTTTTCTATGGTATCTCTGAAAGTACTGATGCTGTGTGTATGAAATTTCATACTAAGGTAGCCTCATCTATCCTTATTACAACACCATAGGTTTCAGCAGAATTTGTTTCACCAATTGGGACTTATGAGCGTTTTCCCAAGGTGGCCTATTTCAGGATGGTTCCACATAGAAAAGTTGTATGGACTGCCACATGTCCTTGTTTCAGCTTCTGGGTCTGAACCTTTTACCACAGAAATTAACATCCGTTCCCTTTATGGAACATCTTGATAAATTTAATTTGGACCTTCGTAGCCCGAGATATATCAATTCTCCCTAGGTGTCCCGTTTGGAGAGGAATCCTAGGAGAGGCTTGGACCCTAACTTTGAGGAATCATATATCCTAGAATATAGAGAATATATGGCTGAAACTTGGATATAGTCTACATTAGGAATTTATATTAGACCTGTGAAAGTGTTGGCACTTGATCCTTCTCCAATATCGAGATATAGAGAATATACCAAAACTATCAGTTTCCGTATTTTAGGGTTTTTCAGGCCTGGGGTCAAACTAGGGTTTGACTTTCCTGGAGTTTCACCCAACCACCATTCTTGATCCAGGTCTCTAAACTTCTATTTTTATGAGGAGAGAGATCCTATGCTGGGCTCACTCAAAAATTCCTCTTCTGTAGAAAGCCCTAATTTCCCGCACCAAAAAACTAAAAATGCCCAGAATCAAATTCTGCTTCGATAGAAAGATGTGCCCTTCAATGGAGAGTTAGCCTAGCCTTCTTTTGCTGATGGATTGTGGAGAGAGACCCAAATACTAAGAAGTTCTAGCTTCTACAACTACACAATGTCTTCTTCTCAGGTTAGCTTTGATACCATGTTGTATTTTTATCATTTAAGCAATATGATCTTAGGATCTTATCTGAGAGAATAACATGCACATCAATAAACACAAGAGACAAGAGACACAAAGAATTTTCCTCGGGTAAACCATAAAGGATAAAACCCCGCAAATTCCTCAGAGATAGAATGAGAACCAATGGTAGCAGTAAAAAACCAAATACAGAAAAGATGATCTCCACAGCTATTCTCTCTCTCTCTCACTTGAGAGATCTTCTCCTCTCGCACTCATGCGCCCCAATGAGTGTGTGTGTGTGTGTTAAATAGAGAGGCTCACTCTCTATTTATGTTCTTTCATTCACTTAATGTCCACTTAAACATGTCGGCCCCACTTAACAATTACTTACTAGGGACGACATCTCTAGGAGAGTCTAATAACCCTAGTGCCCCACAACTGTGGGGACTTTGCCCTTCGATAAACAAGGAGGGTTAACCTTGACACAATTGTGGGGACTATTTCCCTGACTTACAATGGAGAGTTAACCTCAATGACTTTACATGACTTGTTTACATTATTGAATCTCCCGATCGAAACATCGGGGCATGACACGACTCAATTACTTCTTAAAACTTGACCACTGGGTGTATTGCCTCCTGATGGAGTTAGGTCCCAAGAATATTGGTTACTTCTTAAAACCAAACCATTCCATTTATTATGTCCTTAGTTTTGATAGGAATTCCAAGGTATGTTTCCTCCTTGCGGAGTTTGCATCCAAAAATATTGGCTACTTTCTGAAACTTGATCACTGCATTACGGAATGGGGTTAATAGGTTGATTTCCCCTAGGCATTGTGATAGGATAAATTAGAGGATAAACCTATGGTGAATTTCTGCCCTTCAGTGAATGATAGATCCAATTGGCATTGGTGTTTAGAGATGCATTATTTCCTCTAGGAATATTAACATTCCATTGTGACAAGTTTCCACTAGAAATAGAATCTAGAAAACTATTGTGTGTATAAAGAGGACTTTGATAACCTCCTGCAACCATTTGAGGCTACATTGATATGGTCCCTTGAAATATTGATGAAGCCAAAGGGTCAACTGTAAGATTTTGCATGTTATTAAAATATGTGAAAAGAGGGTTAATGTTATCCAATGATTCCCTTACCACAAGCATTACTGGGTCTGAAAGATTCAACAGTGGATTAGTAGGATCAACTGTATGGTTTTCTATTGTTTCAATTTCAAATGGAGCAAGATTATCAATTGTTTCTATAGATGGTTCAGGATTAGGTTGATGTTTATATTCTCTATTATTATTAATTTAACTTAAAGTGGTCCAGTCTCAAAGTCTCATGAGTTTTTTTTCTATCTGTCTCCCTGTTTTAGAGGGGCCTTCAAGTTTTGGTGACTCACTTCATTGCCGTCGTGACTAGAGGGTCAGGAGAGAAGACACTTTGAAATTTGAGTTTTTAGAATTGAAATGTGTATCAAATGTAATAAAACAATCCTAAAGTCAATATAGACTCCAAAAACAAAATTTCCACACCACTAAAACAGAGGTTTAGTGAAAAGTTGGATTTATAGGGCCTTCCAAAACTAGTAGCTTTTGAGAGAGACATCATGCCTAAAAAGTTACTAAATACTGAAGGTATGAGAAACAATTACACTGTTCTTCAATCACCAAGGTTGCAAATGTTAGCTCTTGGCTACTCACCCTCCCAAGTATATGAGACAACCTTGTGTTTGTCTTAGGTATTGCAAGTGTCCCCAACTCACAACAGCATGTGTTATTCCCTAGGGAAAAAACTATAGTTACCACTTGATAATCGATGGCCAGGAAGGACATTCATTAGTCTAGGATAACTCACATAGACTAGATATCTCAAGAAAGTGATGTCCCCCTGAGGACTTTTCACTTAACTAAAATATTGTAATGTTCTTATATCCCACCAAATAAGGGGTACCTCTCTTACTAATTAGATTGACCTCATGCTTAATAGATGTGTTAGCAGTGCTTTCCCGACATGTACTCTTTTATACTAATGGATTTGATTCTCTTTAATCAATATTAGTTTCAAATTTTTGTGGCCTTGGAGTGTTAACTCGCCATATTAATCCAAATCCATACCCTAATATTGTTAGTGATATAAAAATAGAATCTTTGTGTTTTTTAGATTAAGCATTGATTTTAAAGGTAATTCAACTAGTTTCAAGGAGTGGTGGTGAAACTGATGGTGTTGTGACTCACAATACTGAACCAATTGTTAAATAAATGTAACTGCATAAGATACTCTAATTTGTATTAATATTATTACCCCTTTCATATATTTTGTTCCTCAGGTTAGGGATGTTATTGATGTAATTGGTCATGTAAATTCTTGAGGTAAATCCTCCATTGTAAGCCTGGTCAGTAGTACCCACTAAAGTATTATTAAAATTTATTTTTGAGTCTTCCAAGGCAAGTAGGCCCTAGAATAAAGGAGAATTCAACCCATTTGGGTTATTAGGTTTATCAATTGATATGCATAAATATGAGAGGAGCCTCCCTCATTTGGACAGGCAGAACACTCAAGCAATTGCGCTAGAGAGAGAAGAGACAGTCCATATGGAGGAGAGGAAGCAGTCTAGTCTTGTTATTGTGTCTTACATTGTTCTTGGGTTAAGTCTATATAGAGGAAGTTTTTATGGGTTTTTTCCTATCAGGGTTTTGCTAGGATAAATATTTGTGTTCTCCTTTGTTTTACTGTGCTTTTTATTATTTCATATACCCTTTTTTTTTGGTACAACAAATTTTAAAATATTAACATGGTTTCAGAGCTAACATGAAAGAAGACATTGTCCAGCAGCTCATCCAATAATCCCATAAGTTATGGTTTACTATTATGGATACCTCCCTCCATATATCAGCTGAAAAATAAGTTCCACCCAACTCTCCCTATGAGAGTGCATATTTCTATCAAAGTAGCTTTTCATTATGAGGATTTTCACTTTTCAACCTAACACTTATGCCGGGAGAAACTAGGTAATCATATTTTTCAATATTCTATCCTCATATTCCATAAAATCAAGATACAATCTATCTCACCTTGGAGAGGTGCATATTTTACCCTACTCAGACCCACAAGTGATCACAGTTGGAAAATTAGGGTTTCCTAGTCGAACCCTAGGTCATCCTGAAGTTGGTTCCAGAAAAGGTCCTCAAAATGGTAAGTACTATATCCTATATTTCCATTTGAGGTTATCTTTATTTAAAGATGACAAACAATACCGAGATTTATGAAAATATTGAGGGGGCAAATAACTTTAGAGAATGGAAGTACAAAATCATGCTCATCCTTGAAGAACATGACCTAGATGGTTTTATCTAGGAAGATGTCAAGGAACTAGAAGGAGAAGAGGAAAAGGACAAACAAAAAAATGATATGATCAAAGTGAAAATGATCATAGCTAAATCTATTAAGGATCAATTTATCTCCCAAGTATCTTCAAAGAACAATCATAAATAAATGTTTGATGCTCTAACTAATATGTTTGAAGGGAATAATATCAATAAAAGAATGACCTTGAGAAACCAACTCAAGGGTGTGAAGATACAGAAGATAGAAACCATACAATCATATTTCTCTAGAGTATCTCAGATCAAAGAACAATTGGAAGCCATTGGTGATATAGTTGAAGAAGAAGAAGTGGTGACGACCACTCTGAATGGTCTCCCTAGAGAATGGGATTCCTTCATTAGAGGAATATGTGCTAGAAGAAAGATAACCAAATTCAGTAAACTATGGGAAAAATATATACAATAATAAGGAAGGATAATCAACAGAGAAGAGAAGTTAAATGACAATGAAGACCAAGCTCTAGCTACACACACCAAGAATGGTATATTCAAAAGGAACAGTCAAGGTTAATCTCCCAGAAGATCACCTAACTCCAAGAAGAAAAACAAAAGGGAATACGCATATTTTGAAGGTTACTCATGCCATAAGATGGGCCACATTGATAGACATTATTCTCTTCACAAAGGTATGTCTAAGAAGAAGAACCAGAAGTACCATTCCCATGCAACTGAAGAGAATGAATTAGACAAGGAAAGGATCACAGATAATGAAGACGCTAGTGAAGAGTATGTCTTGATTTCAGCTCTCACAGGAGAAATCACTCATGGAAGTGACACTTGGATTATAGAGAGTGGTGCTCCAAAACATATGACACGACATAAGGAATCACTCTCTTGTCTTACCCAAAAACACTATTCTCAAAAGGTACAACTTAGAGATGACTATCAATGCCCCATCAAAGGAATGGGAGAAGCATCCTATAAATTAAGAACTAGATATCTCATTAATATGAAAGAAGTTTTATATGTTCCAGGTTTAAAAAAGAATCTTCTTTCCATCTCAGCTCTAGATAAGAAAGGGTTAAGAGTTGATTTTGTAGTTGGTGAAGTCCTTATGTGGATAAAAAGGAAAACAATAGATGATGTTGTTGTAATTGATGTCAAAGAAGGAGGACTCTACAAACTAAAAGGACACACAGATTCAGCTCTTACAACTACCACTATCAATCCATGTGAACTATGGCATATAAGACTTGCTCATGTAAACTACAAAGCATTACCAACTGTGAGCAAGGTAGTCATAGGTCTACTAGAGATCTAGATAGAGCATGAAGGAGTATGTAAAGGATGTTCTCAAGGAAAGAACAGCAAGAATCCATTGCTAATAAATAACAACAAAGAAAAGGGGATGTTATACATTGTACACACAGATGTGTGCAACCGATGTCAGCCACTTCCTTAAGCGAGTATGTATAGTATGTCTCATGTATTGATGATTACTCTCATAAGAGTTGGATATACTTATTAAAAGGAAAAGATTATGTAACACCCCATTTTTGACCCCGTTTGCATTAAAAATGTATATGATGTATATATGGTAATTAATCATGGTGAGGAGCTAAAGGAAAACTCCCCACCATCGATTTAGTGTTTTATGTTTCAGCGATTAAAATTGGTGTTGATGGTATTTTGTGCGATCCAGGCACATTATAATTTTGGACATCATGTAANGGGGGGGGGGGGGGGGGGGGGTATTCAAACCTTGGATCCAACAGAGAAAATCCAAATGTCAAAGCGAGAACCCATGAAAACTGTCAACTACCCATTTCTTGTCTTTTTCCCCAATCATTTATTTTTTCCAGAAATTGGTTGAGGTAGTTATTGCATGGGAATGGGAAGAGTATGGGAAAAAATAGAATTGGGTAGAGAACTCATTTTGGAAAAACATGTTTTGACTTCCTGGTAAAAAAAAAACCCAAAAACGTATGGCCATTCTAGCATGCATCCACATTTTTCTCTTCCTCATGTTTTTGGAAGTGTTCTTCATTTTTCTTAGGGATGGGAAGTGGTTTTGTTAATGTAGAGTGGTTGGGATCTCTCATGTGTGTTTTTATGTTGTTTCCACATTCCCACAGTTGGGAATTTCATGTTTTCAGTGTTGTAAAGACAATGGGGTATAGATCCATGAATTTAGGGACTAAGGGAGCCATTTTTTCTCACGTAAATCCATAGAACATTTCTGAAATGAATTGCTCATGATTGGTCTTTTTTTCCCAATTGTCATTTCCGTTTTTTGCTCCAATGACATTTATCATCAATCCCAGAACTTGTGTTTTGTTGCGTATGCATATTTTGTTTTGGTATGAATTGGTTTGGAGTGGAATTGGGTATGAACTAGCTTTATAAACATAGTGTAGGAATGAACCTCACAGAGAGCTCTAGAGGGGCTGGTTTTCCTTTTTGCACACCCTGAATAGCATTGGAATGGAAGGAATAGCTTGAGGGACTGTGCAACAAAGAAGGGGATGCTTCCTTTTCTTAGGTGTGTAGATGTTTTAGGAGCCAATCCCGATTTGGTACAGGTGTCCATAGATTTATGGTTGAGCTCGCTACCTTAGCAGTTCAATCTTTCCACCTCCTTCACAGCATGATAAACCCAAATGTAGTTTTGGCTTGGCTAAATTTCGATATATCTTTGGCTATGTTTGATTCTTCTAGTGTTCCATTATTCCTTGTGGGAATCATGCCCAGCTCAGGGGTGGCAATGGTGCTGAGATATTGATGAGCACAATGGCCTATGGTTGGGTGGAACGTTGCAGCGACATAGCTGGTTGCAGGACAAGCTTCTTCTCAAGATAAGTGTTTCTTGTGTTTAAATCTCTGCAACTGTAATTGTTTAATGAATTATATGAACATGTTGAATTCTTTGAATGAATGAATTTTTCTTCTGCAACAGATTGCATTATGTATCTATATATGTTTATGTTCAATGCATTTTTATTATGTCAATGTTCATGGGGCCTAGTTTCCTCAGCTAAATGATAGCACCAACGCCTTGGTCGCATCCTCTCGAGTAGGAGGGGACATGACAAATGAAGTATTTGGAAAATGCAAGGAATTTAAGGTTCTTGAGGAGAATTTGTCTGAAAAGAAGATAAAGATATTAAGATCAAATAATGGAGGAGAATTCACCTTGAATGAATTCAAGCACTTCTATAGAGAAGTTGGGATTAAGAGGGAACTTACCACACCCTATAATCCACAACAAAATGGAGTAGATGAAAGAAATAATAGATACATCATGGAATTAATTAGAGTAATTATCCATGATCAATATCTACCTCTGCATATATGGGAAGAAGAAGCAAGAACCGCAGTCTATGCATAGAATTGAGTTTCTCATAGTTATCTAAACAAAACCCTAGAAGAAATGTTTACTGGTGAAAATTGTGAATTAATCCACCTAAAGGTATTTGGCTATCTCGTATACCTACATATTCCAAAAGAGAAAAGATCAAAGTTGGACCCTTCAGGAAAGAAGGGAATATTTGTTGGATACAGTGAAAAATCAAAATCCTATAGAATCTATATTCCAGGATTCCACTAGATCAAGATCAGTAGAGATGATACATTTGATGAAGTTGCGGCCTTCACCAAATCCATAAATATCCTTGCAGATGAGGATCATGAAGAAGAGAAGGAGGATCCTAGAGACACAAAGGTTATCAGACCATCAATTAGAGACATTGAAGAAGTTTCTATACAAGAATATCATGGCCTTGCAGAACTTGAAGGACTTATTGAAACACCCCAGAAGATGATCTCAACAAAAATAAGACCACCTTGGGATCATGATGTAATAAAGGAAGCAAATATATATGGTGCACTAAAAGGAAGAAAAAGACAAAGAATCAATTCAAACTATGTGGCACTAATGACAAATCTTGTTGATTAAGAACCCACCTGTTTTAAAGAAGCCTCGAAGAAGAAGAAATAGATGTAGGCCATGATCAAAGAATACCAATCAATAATAAAGAATGATGTTTAGGATGTGGTACCAAGACCAAAAGACAAATCAATAGTTTCTTAAAAATTTATTTTCAAGACAAAGAATTCATCAGATAGTAGTATTGAAAAGTTTAAAGCAATATTTGTCGCATGAGGTTTTTAAAAAAGGAAGGAATTGATTATGAAGAAAATTTTGCACCAATAGAAATATATACTTCTATCAGAATTGTCCTTTCCTTGTCAACCAAGATGAAATGGAAGCTACATCAAATGGATGTGAAAACAACTTTCCTAAATGGAGTCATAGAAGAAGAAGTATATATTGAAAAACCAATAGGATTCAAAACACACGACAAGGAAGCATACGTATGCATACTAAATAAATATCTATATGGGTTGAAACAAGCACCCAGAGCATGGTATCGAAGCATTGATGGATTCCTAATGAATTTGGTATTTACCAAGAGTAAAGATGATTCCAACCTTTATTATAAGGTTGAAGATTATGGAATTATGATATTACTATTGTATGTAGATGATTTATTCTTGACAGGAAAGGAGATGCTCATTAATGAATGTAATAAGAAACTTACAACAAAATTTGAGATTAAAGACCTTCGCACAATGCACTATTTCCTAGGTCTTGAAGTATGGCAATTTCCTGATGAGATTTTTTGAAACAAGGAAAGTACACAGTAGATATTTTGAAGAGATTTGGGATGTTAGATTGCAAAGAAATTAACACTATGATGGTTACAAACCTTAAGCTATTGAATGATGATTCTTTAGAAAGAGTAGTCATTGCATTATAAAGACAAATTATTGGATCACTAATGTATTTGAAAAATACAAGACCCGATATATGTTTTGATGTGAACACCTTGAGTCAATATATGGTGGATCCCAAACATGTTCATTTAGTTGCATAAAAACACATGATGAGGTACCTGAAAGGTACATTAGATTGTGGAATTAGATATACAATTGACAATGAGTTCATATTATGTGGCTACACTAATTCAGATTGGGAAGTAAGTGTTGAAGATAGAAAGAGAAATTCAAGATGTTGTTTCAGTTTGGGATCAGGTGTGATCTCATGGATTGGAATAAAGAAAACAAGTGTTTCCCTCAGTACAGTCAAATATGATCACATTACATCATGTTTATCCTGTAGCAAACTAGTATGGATTCACAAACTATTGACAGGATTGTTCGATACCGAGATGGGTGCAACTGAGATCTATTGTGAGAACGAGATTTGCATCAAGATGAAATAGAACCCGATGTTTCATGATAAGTAAAATCATATAGAGATAAAGTATCACTACATCTGGGATATGGTGCAGTAGGGAGCTGTAAAGCTCCAATATGTTCCTATAGAGGAACAAGTTGTTGATGTGTTGACTAAGCCTTTGTCTAATGTAAAGTTTGAACATTTTTGAGACAAGCTTGGTGTAGTCCAAAAGGACCTCCCTGGAAAGAGGGAGTGATGATGGGACTATTATTGAGAATGAGACATCAATAATGTACAAGTGAAAGGACAGTGTTCCTAGAGATATTGATGAGATCCAATTTTCACTTGTGGATGATAGTATCGTCTTTGAGGATGGTTCTATGGATAAGAACACTCTATTGAGAGTGGTGCTAGCAATGATAGGATGAGGATGGTCCACATTGATTTAGTGGTACTCTCTGAGGATGGTTCCATGAAAAATAACACTCTATTGAGAGTGATCCTAACATTGATATGCTGAGGAAAATTCACGTTGATTTAGTGGTCCTCTCTAAAGACGATTCTGTGAACAAGAAAAATCTATTGAGAGTGGTCCTAGAACTGATAGGATGAGGACGATTCACATTGATTTAGTAGTCCTCTCTGAGGACGTTTCCATGAACAATAACACTCTATTGAGAGTCATCCTAGCACAGATAGGATGAGGACGGTTCACATTGATTTAGTGGTCCTGTATGAGGACAGTTCCATGAAAAAGAACACTCTATTTAGAGTGGTCCTAGAAAGGGTAGGCTAAGGAAAGTTCATGTTGATTGAGTGGTCCTCTCTGAGGACAATTTTGTGAACATGAACACTCTATTAAGAGTGGTCTTAGAATTGATAGGATGAGGACAGTTTACGTTGAGTGGTCCTCTCTGAGGATTATTTAGTGGACAATAACAATTCCCTGAGAGTGGTCCTAGCTTTGATAGGTTGATGATGGTACGCGGTGATTTTTCCTGCATTTACTTGCAGATGAGTTTCTACATTCAGTTGCAAATGACGATATTCCAGAATTTGATTATGCCATGGGTGATTTAGCTCAGTGTTTATATACTGATAATGCAGGTGATGCTCGAGATGATGGAAGAGATTATGATGCTTAAGATCATGCCACATATGATGCTCGAGATGATTCCATAGATGATGCAAGAGATGATAAAAGAGATGATGCCAAAGATGATGATCAAGAGATGATGGTGCTCGAGAGATGTCTATGGTGATGATGTTGATGTAATTGTGAAAACTTCCTATGACATATAGATTCACCATTCAGTTGTACATATGTGTCGTTGTATTGTAGAATACATTCCTTGTTAAGAGGGGGTGTTAAAGAAATGCAATAGTGGAAGATATTCTATTTATTATTATTATTGTAATTACACATTTTGGAGATGTTGTTCCTTCGGTTAGGGATGTCATTGATTTAATTGGTCATGTAAATTCTTGAGGTAAATCCTCCATTGTAAGCCGAGTTAGTAGTACCCACTAAAGTATTATTAAAATGTATTTTTGAGTCTTCCAAGGAAATTTGGTCTTGGAAGAAAGAGAAGTCATCCCAGTTGGGTTATTAGGCCTCTATGTTGATCTGTATAAATAGGATACATACCTACCTCATTTGGATAGGTAGAACACTCAAGTAGTTGTTCTAGAGAGAGAAGAGACAATCCATTTGGAGAAGAGGAAGCAATCTAGTCTTGTTATTGGGTCTTACATAGTTCTTGGGTGAAGTCTATATAGAGGAATTTTTGTTGGGTTTTTTCTTACGAGGGTTTCTGAGGATAAATATTTGCGTTCTCCTTTGTTCTATTGTATTGCTTGTTATTCTTTTAGAGATCTTTTTTTTGTATAACAAATTTTAAAATATTAACACCAATCCAATGCACGTATGCTTTTAAATATATCCTTTCACTCAATGAACTCATACTAAAATCAAGTTAAGAGGTTTCTTTGATAATATTTCAAACATGCATATATTTCCCACTTTTTGAATGTTTTAAAAAATAAATATCCCTAAATCAGGTAAAATATTTAATGGATTGAAAAAGGTGATGCAAAAAGCTTTAATAATTCTTTGAGGTTTTCGAAGCAAATTGTTTTTCTTTGAAATAATGTTTTGACTTTTGATCAACTGTTACAATTGACATCTCTATTTCTTGTTCACAGGACCACCCGAAATTGTAAGTGAAGAGGATACACAGAGCTCAAAAAATTTATGCTTCAACAACAAAGTATACACTATTACACTTGAGGTCCATGTTTCCCATTCACAAGACCACCCGAAGGTGCAAGTGAAGAGGATATGTAGGGCTTAGAATTCTGCTAAAAAATAAACCTAGAATATTACACTTGAGATCCATATTTCTCTTTCACAATATCGCTCAAAGGTGTGAGTGAAGCGGATACGCAGGGCTCGAACACAACTTTATCAAAAATTTTAAAAATGACGAACAAACTCCTCTAATTGTGTTTGAACTGATCTTAAGTGATAGGTACTTTTTTTTTGAAAATTTATGTGAATTTGATTTGATTGAAGGTCTTAAATTTGTTTTATATGTGATTTCATGTTGTGTGACAGTTCAGTGAGTTCATGCAACTCAAAATTCATGGCCTAAAGGTTCATAAATTGAAACAATGTGTCATGTTTTTCAAATTTTCGACAATTTCCTTATGCAAACATGTGATTTATAGTGACAAAATTCGACAAAATTTCAGACATCAAGAGTGAAATAAATGAACTAAATGTTAAAAGTGTCATAAACATTCATATTTGAACAATGTTTTAAAGAAAAACTTGAACAACACTAAAAAATAATAATTAAAGTGGTTTTCCTAGCTTTTTAAGGAGGTTTCCAGGACTTCCAAATTGAAGTGAAAATCATTCTAAATCCTTCAAAAATGCTCCTAATAGGTCCTAACAGTACTCAACAAGTGTTTTGGATGTCAACTAAAGTTATGCAAAGTCTACTATAAATCCACTAAGAAACCTAAATCAGTGATCTAAAAAAATATTTCAGTCAAAAGACAAATGCACACAAAATTTTAAATTCCTTCAAAAATACCTAAATCCTAATAAAAGAGAGGAAAATACTATCAAAAATATTTATTAGAGGATTCCTAAGACATCTATCGCAGAAAAAACCAAGTAAAATGGTCAAAAACTAAAGATTCAACCATAAACAAAATCAAGATCTCGTGACTCTACCTCATTGGTGTGTTGATGCATAGAGCGGCACCATCACGCTTAGGTGAGGTACAAATGGTGTTGGGGGGAGGGTAAAACTATGTATAGGATAGAAAATGGTGTTACCAAGCTCAAAAGAGGAAAAATCAAGATCCGGGCCCAAATTTCTTGAAAAATGAAAATCTAAGGGTGAAATTTGGCCAGTTTTGGACTCCAGAACTGAACTAAATCCTTCAAAGACCAATATTAAGCATGCATTAAAATATTTAAAGGTAAGAAACACCTAAAAAAAGGGAAAATCAAGAAAAAATAAATCAATAGAAAAATCCCCCTATCTCCCTAGTGGAATCTCCAATCTATTAGTGGAGTATCATATGGCTGAAGCTATATCCTACTCTCCTATTTCTATTGGGTGTGTGAATCCCAATCGAAAAAAAAATCAATTATCACAATAATATTAATATCTTAAACCTTATTTCATGGATTTTGAGAAGGGGAGTGTTGTTAGGGAATTTATCCTATGGTTGGGGTTTGAGGCCACCCACATACTAAGGGTTTATTGACTAACAATTAAGGTTTTACAAGCATATATTAAATGATAAGAGAAAAAGGATGTACACTTTATTCTAAAGGTCAATCCAAGCTTGGTATCTTTTCCCAAATGTTCCTTTGCTCCTAATATACAACACCTGCAACAAATAAATAACCTTCCTCAAAGAACCTTCAACTGTTATAACATGTGAGATATGAACATATATAATGATTGAAATTTAAATCAAAGAACAATATAGATCAATACCCAAAATAAATTGAAACATGCATTACACATTGATGGAAGGAAAATACATTCTTAGTGATAGATTTTCTGGAAACATTACATATCCTCTGCCTGATCATGCTTCTCTTGGAACCTAGATCTAATCCTTCTTGCTTCTCTCCTCAATGGAAATTCTCCAGCATAACTTTGCCTCCCAATTGCCCCCCCTCTCCTCTAGCCCTCCTCTTGTTTTATAGTTGTTAAGGAGAAAGGTTTGTAATACTATGATAGTTAGGGGATTTAGGGTGGTTTCCAAACCGACCCCAACTTCCCCATGATTAGCTATCTTCTATTTTTAACGAATTCTAATGAAATACACAAGTTGTAATAGAGAAACATACAATTGATACACGGGTTTCCTTGAGGAAACTTGCGTATTCAACATTTGAGATCGATACACAGTTTGCTTTTGGCAAACTCACATATGGTACACAAGTTTTTATAAGGAAAATTATGTATTGAAGGTGAATTCATATGCAAAAAATGTTGATACTGGAGTTAACAATGTGTACCAAGGGTCCAAACCTCTTATAATTTAAGGCTACTTCTATCCATAATTTCCTTTTGTGTGTCGACACATTTGGTGTCATTACTCAGACAACGAAGTTCTATTTCAAGGTATAATAGATGCCCCATAATGTGTGAGGTTTGAGGGTAAGGATGGTCGAAATACATTACAATACTTAGCTCTGAGGACTCAGAATCGAGACCGTAGAGAAGTACCTAAAAAAAAAATAGAGGTGATTTTTATAAAATAATAACTGAGGATGCCATGTTCAATAATGCAAAACACTAGCTCCTTTACAAGATACATCTACATCATATAATGTGGGCTACAAGGCCACTCATGTTTACAAGGTGTGTTGTAAAGGAAAGTTTCCTATGGCTAGGACTTAAGAGGCCATCAACGTACTAGGGTTGAAAGGTGGATGCACATGGTTCTATAAGTAAATATAAACAAGATTAAGAGATTAGAATGGTTCATACCTTAAAAAACAAAGGTTGATCCAAGCATCCCTTCAATCCTCTTCTTGCTCCTCTTTCTCCTCTTTCTCCAAGAGACCTACAAAATGAATTATACCTTCCTCAAACCAATATAACCACATATAAAGAAATTATAATCAAATAAACATGAAATAATGATCTGACTAACATCATCATATGATCATAAACAAAGATTCAAATACACATTAAACAATGATTTGGGAAGAATAAGGACACCACATCTTTATTAATCTTGGAAACGAGTACAAATATACCTTCTCTTCAAGTTGGGCACCTCATGAAACCTTGATCTGGTTCTGCTGCTTCTCTTCTCCAATGAACTCAGCCTCCAAGATTTGCTACACAAGGAGACAATCACTAAGGAAAAGGAGGGGGGAAAGACAGTTCCAATTCCTCCAGCATAACAATGCAAAGATTCAAGTATTCTCTCATGGGCCTCCCTACCTCTATTTATATGCTTCTAAGGAGATAGGGTCGAAGACAAATTAGTTACAACTGAAGGATTTAGTTGCATAACTAACCAAACTACCCAAACTTCGAAAAACGTATTTTTGACATGAATATGCGGGTTGTAGAGACATCAGTCGCATATGCAGGATGTACATGCGGGTTGCAATGTAAATAATCACATATTTAGGGCATACATGAGTATTATATATAACAAGTCATGTACAATACACGGGTTTACTTAAGGCAACTCGCATATACATCAAAAAATCTCATTTTTAGGGTGTTTATAAGCATTTTCAGACTTTGGTGTCTTTTGCAAATTTTTAGCTAACTTAGATATCTTTCCAACTATGTAAAGAAGAAGTCAAAGGGAGTTACAGAAATCAATATATGGATCCTCCAAGTTAGGTTTTTTTCAGTGACTTTCATGAAGTGTCGATATGCGACGGAATCATGGGAAAGTGGTCATAGGAAGAGATGTGTCATTTTGAGCTATAGCAAGATTGATCATAGCCACATGAGTATAATATCAGGTCTTGAATAGCTAGAGTGGTGTCACAAAACATAACATGATCTTGCACAACTTATGTTTCATAGGATGTAATCCCAAGTTCTTTATCAAAATCCATAGTATTAAGTACAAATCCTACCATGTGAATACAATAGTTGAAGTCAAACATGGAAGATACCATTAGGATATCGGTTAAAGAGTTGTACTAACAACCAACGCAAAGGAATCCATCAAGGTGGAAAGTGCATCGTGAGGTACTATCAAAACTATAGGTATTCATTGTTACCAGGTGCCAATGGGAAACCATTTGTGAAGAGGAAGGAATTAATCAATCCTACAACATGTCACATGAGAAAACTAGTAGACTGGATAGGGAAGAATAAGCATAGATAAAAACTCATATATGATCATGAAAAGGATCAAAGTAAACAGATAGAGGTTTAGAATCCTTGAAAAATGAGCATGACATAAAGATGACTCAAGGTAGATTTAAATTTCAAGATAGACAACTGGACTCATCTGCAATGTAGGAGACATTGACAAATTCCCCATGTACTTAGTACAAGTAAACAATGGAGGAGTAGTAAATCAAATTACTAGTTGAAACTAGGAATTCTAAAACTAAAACATGAGGATCGGGAGACTCAAACTAGTGCTTTGTTCAAGGAACTTGCTGCAACAAAATTACAATGTAAAGATAGTATTTCCTTCCTTTCTTTCTTGTAAAGGTTTAACGAGTCCAAGAAATTAAAATTGAGGTCTTGTTCATTTTTTAACAAGCTTGAAGAAGAGATAGAATATTGCTTGATAAAGCATTGATTTGTGGATTTTACGAGCTCGAATTAGTGGATGCTCGCTGGTGTTTTCATAATTTGAGAGTCTTGAAACTCCAAAGAAGTCTCTAAGGGGGTGAGTTTTCATAAAGTTAGTCTCCTGAGTCCAAAAAGTATAACATAATACAGAGGAGAACTCTCTTAGATTCTAAGGAACTAAGGTATACCTTTTTTGTATTTAGTCAACAAGGTTCAAAAAATGGGTAAACTATCACTGAACCTGTGCTCATTCAAAAGAAAGCATATAGCCCTAGTTTAATGAGTGTGAAGGAAAGAAATATCACTTGGGATGTTCCATTTATTTACGAGTATGGGGTATCCAATAGTAAACTTGATGTTTTGTAATACGTTTTAACGAGCATGAAAATGACATAAAGAATGCTCAAAATGTTTTTCGTAGTCTAATCCAGAGCACGAAAAAGAAAAATTCAGCTCAACTAGGTTCCTTTTTCCTAAATTTAGTTCCTCAGGCCCAAAAAAGAGATAAACCTATACCTAAAAATACTCTTATGGTCACCATGAACTAGAGTATTCCTTTTTCATAAGCAATCCACATGGTCTGAAAAAGGGTTAAACTTATACCAATGTGGGTGATCTTTCATTTCCTTTAACGAGTCTGAAAGAACAAGTAACTCGGCAGTCTAGTCATATTTAAGGAGTCAAACTAGGGCTTGAATATAACTCCATATGACGGGATCCTTTTAACAAAGGATAATCAACACAATATAAAGTATGATATTCATTTTCGCAAGTAATACAACTATGAAGGCTCCCATGACCTAGCAACATGTAAAATGGGTACCAAAATACCAAGAAATGTTCTAAATAAGGTAACCCATGTTAGGTAAGCTCTAATCCATGGAAGAAAAAAAATGTTTGAAGGATAATAAGAGGCTGCAAATTGTAGTCCATGGATAAAAGAGAATCCTACGGTTTAGAACTGGATAATCTATAACTGAAAAATGCAATGGGAACAAATCCTACCCTATATGCTAAGGAAACATGTTCAAATTTTCATCCGTGCCCTGAAATACTAGGCAAAAATCAATGAAAATTAGTCAAAATATTCATAATTGACCAAAAACTATAGAAAAGTGGGTAAGACATTTTTGAAATTTTTACCATAAATAGTGAATTTGGGTTAAAAAACAATTCATTTTGACTTTTACCTTGAATAGTGAAAGTTTTACCCTCGAGCTTCAAATGCCTCGTATGTTCAATCATGTGGACGAAATCGACTTGTCCGAGTTGTAGGTAAGTCATCTCTGTCTTTCCTTTCATTTCATGCCATTTAATTAAAGGTTTTTCTGCAAATTTAAGTGTTTTAATGAGTTTAAAAGGGAACCACACGAGATACACGGGTATCCCTTTGCAAACTCGTGTATTCGAGAAAAATACATGGGAATGCAATTATATACCCATGTATGATACGCTCTATTGTAACAACACAGTCACGTATGCTACAGGTTATACATTTTGCATGGAAAATGACATAAAAAGATGTTGTTTGTAGGAAAAATGCTTCTTGAGTGGCATGAAAGAGAGAATAAGGACCTTGATCGGGAAGCATTGTGTGATCCTCTAACATGAAATGCACCCCAACGATGTGGATTGTTAAAAATATTCTACATGACAAACATGCACACCCAAGTCAAATTACTAGAGACCTTAGTATGACTTTGGGATCCTGATCAAGGCTTGTTCGACCTTGATGGTGAAATGCTAGAGATTATTGTTGAAGACACCTATTTTATCATGGGTTTATCACATAGATGAATGCTGATGAATCTGAGTGGTTCTGGTCATGAGGGAGACCCATTTAGTGTTCAAGATTATGTGAAAACATACTGCTTACATGGATCACAAAAATTAGGGGCAGAAGTTCCCATTATCAGAATAGAAACTTTTCCACTGAAGGTGATTGTGATCACCATTACATGAGTGGAGGGTGTATCATCATTATAATTATCCACTCGTAACCATATGCATCTAGGATTGGAATGCTTCAGGAATGTAGTATTCGATTGGTGTTCTAGGCTAGTTACCAACATGAAGAACCAACTTTTAGATTTCAAGCTTGGTAAGAAAATAATTTTGGATATCCCATCATCCTAGTAGCCTTCTTCTTTGAGCGATTACCTACAATGAGCCCCAAGGTAACACTCCCTTATCAACATCTATGTGGATTTAGACTCACAAGGTGGGGAGATGTCTTTGTTCGCTAGGGTGGTGGTGATATTTGAGGAGCTTACTATGATGATTTGTATGCATGGAGGAGTAGATAGGTACCTGGCTTTGAGTAGTCTCCTTACACTAGAATATACTACTGCGATGATCCTCACTTTGTGATACCTCTAAGAGAGGCATTGGGAGAGATGGGTAAGTATTTTGCTTTTCAAATATTTATTTTTGATCAAATTTTTTGTAAATGTATATACATATTTAACTTGTACGAGTCTAAGTCAAGATTATATGATGCAGATATTCATCCTGTTTAGTCGGATGGCCATCCTAGGACTTATGTGTGACCAGTTGAGGGAGGTGGTGTTGATTCCATGGTATGAGTTGTAGAGGGAAATCTAGCTCACCTTACTCATGATATTTATACTATGAGGATGGAGAGCATTCCTATTGATATGTAGGAACATGTAGTGGGTGTGACTCCTTCATGGTTATGCCTTCTTTGAAAGGTGTCCAGGACCATCCTTTGATACTGACAGGTTGTAGTGGAGGCAACTAAGGTTGCAGAGTCACCATAATTTTCTAGCATCTTGAGGGATTGGGATCCTGTTTTTGTATTTTGATGTACGTATGACTAGATATTTGGAACATGACTAGATCTTTATGGACCTATTATATATATAGTGACTTATTTATATGTTTTTCTATCTATACATCTGAGTATTTTTCACAATGTGTGTGACAAATGCCAATCTAAGATATAATTTGCATATGAGTCAGTTACTGTGTTTTGATTTATTGGAATATGTTTTTATATAATATAATCAAAATGTCTTTCAAGTAATCTAATTCGTAAGAACTAACATATTAAAGTAGGATGTCTCACTTGCTAATCCCCATTAAGTTGAGAGACTATTAGTTGGGAATCAAGTCTAACCTCCACACATGTATTTCCATGTAAAGCAGTGTCTCTTAACATCTCAATGATAGCACAGTACTTAGCTATATTATTATTGGCGATACCTAAACAAGCGCCTTCCGAGGTAACTAGTTGTCTTGTGGGTTCATAGATAACCCAAGTGGCTGAAGCCAGGTTGCAAGTGTGAGGGTTTGCACCACCCGTGAATCCTATGAACCTCTCCATGGACATTTGAAACAACACTGGATTTACATAAGAAACACTAATAAATGATAACCATTTACAAATTTATACAGACATATACAAGAAAAAGAACATGTCCTAAGTGTAATATTTTTTTAGGTATAGCCCATTTTGGGGTTGAGGTAGCTTATTTCCATCGTATTCTACCAATTCATAAGCACCCTTTTTTAATACTTTCAACACAATATATGGACCTAACCACTTCTATTTGAACTTTCCTTCCCCCAAAGGTTTCTTATCTTGGTCATAAACCAAGACAAGTTCTTCTTCAGAAAAATCCCTAGGTTTAACAGCTTTGTCGTACTGATTTTTGACCCATTGTTTATGTGCCTCATTTTTTGTAAGAGAATCTATGCATTGTTCATATAGGTGTTCTATATGCAACAATGTAAAAAATATCAGGTAGTAAATGTATTACAATTTTTAACGATGGTATTTTGCATTCTAAATAAGTGTCTTCTTCCACCCCATGAACGAGCTGGAAAGGAGAGAACCTCGTGGCAGTCTTAAATTTCGTTCGATATGCCCAAAGTGTGGGATACAACATGATCTGCCAATTTTATTTACTTGCTTTAAAGGTCTATTTTAGAATGGTTTTCAAAGTTTTATTTACGACTTCTACTTATCCATTTGCGTGCAGGTAAAAGAAGATGAGTGATCTTGTTTAAACCCAAGCAAAGTAGTTAATTCAGTCATCATCTTGTTTTAGAAGTGATTTCTATGCACAAGGGGTTCACTCAGTGGACTTGTTCCATAGCGCGATTCTTCGCAAGATATTCAATAATACCCCTGATTTCATCAAATATTGGAAAATGCCTCCTAAAATTGTAATGTTAAATCCCCCTCCCAATATAGCTTTACAATTAAGAAAACCCCTAGTTTCATTAGATATTGTAGGTATCCATTTTTATCAACCCATTTTTAACACCCCCTTTATATCATATTATCAAGTTGTAACAATCAAGAGCCTTGGTGCATCTAAGTATAAGAAAACAAGATGCTAAATAAAATAATAGTATAATTCTAATAATGATCCCACCGATTGTAGGGGCGAATGATCAATTTGTAACGCTAGATGGTGGAAGACCCAACAAAATACTAATGGGGAAGGAAATATGTGTGAAAGGAAACCCAATCAAGAGATAAATGTAAAAAAGAATGTAAAAGACTTATAGTCCAATAATTAGTGAAATGCTTAGAAAAGAAGAGAATTTATAGATGTTTCACACCATAGCTTGCTAATCTACCAATTTTATATCATGTAAATACAAATATAGCCATAGAGAGCTCATGCTTTCTATAATATTAATAATTAAAATTTATCAAAATGTAAAATTGAAACCCTTTCATGGGACTTCCATGCATTTCATTGTATTTTATTTATTGAGAAAAGATGTGAACAAACACTTTATTTTTATGAAGAACAAACCACAAAAAATAAATAGTATTGATTCATGGGAAAAATGTATTAATTTTTTCTTAAAAAACTTGAAACAATCCAATGACAAAAATATAAGTCCTAATGAAATATTTCTTATCCAAAGTGCTAACGTTCCTCTATTTTAATTGACCGTCTTGTATACAATCAATTTTTAAATTTAACTTTTCTTAAAATTTCATAAAACTCTATTCAACATAAATATTAAATAATTTAAAAACAATATCATAAAACAAATGTCAAAAAAAATCTATTTGACACACGCATACACAAAAACAACAACAACAAGATAATTAAAAAACATTTGTAATCGAGGCTCCATTCGACGTGTGTAATTCATGCTAGGGGAGAATGAATATTAGTATTTTGATCCAAAACCTTTTGCAGTTCATGATTTTTCTTCAGAAATAGGTCACCGAGAAGATTCAATGAGGAATTCGATAATACACAACCTTGTGTGAGATATAGGAGGAATGGTGGGAAGGCATATCTCCATGGGAGACATCCAAATATATGAACAAGAATTTATATATATGAATTCATCACACAATTTGAATGTTATTTCTCATCCCACCCAAATAAAATAAACCCCGATAATTATATTACTATGTCAAATTAAAAACCCCCTTTGACCCCTTAATATGAGGCAATATATTCTTGAGGTTTTTTGAAGTATTCAAACCCCCAATATGAATGGACATGATATGATATGGCCTCTCTAGTGATCCCCCTGTGCTTCCATGGTCCATGAGAATATGCTTCAGGATACCGAATCTAACATAATTTTATTGAATACGAAATAGGTTGCAGTCACACCATCGGCTTTGAAGGTAGGAATTGCCTCTTCCGAATTGGTAAAGTACTATACAGTGACAATGATGTACTTATGCCCCCCCACAATGTACTAGGTTGTAGGTCATGAAATATACTCCCTACTTGGTGGTGAAGGGACCTACCACGATGATGGGGTATAGTGGATAAAGATGTGACCACATATTTTTGGTGTAAAGATCATAGGGATGATAGTGTTTCACAACTTCCAAACATTATTTAAAGATGGTGGAATAGAAATAACTAACACACAATATTTTGTGGGCCATTTCTAACCCAAATAAATTACCCCCACATGCTCCACTATGAGAATCATTTAGTACAAACTCTGCATCCTCGTGAGTAAGGAAATGACATAGAATATAATCTAGCCCTCTTCTATACAATGTATCCCTCATAATGAGATATTTTTTAGCATTTCGTCGTAGCTTCCATCGCTCTTCTTGTGAGAAGTTTGTTAGACACTTCAATGTCTGGATATATATCAAAATATCTCTATACCAAAGATCAATGTTTGATATCAAGAAGATGTACTAATTAGGAAATGATTCATCTTTTATCATTGTACTTTCGTCACTTGAGAATTCAGAGATAAGTTCTGTGAATACTAAGGTCTTTTTTTATTTACAGGACTAAAGATATAAGTCAAATTCTTGGAGTATGAGAATCCATTTATTAAATTCTCCCCCGATCATCCATTGGGATAAAACATATTGAAATGGATTTACATCTACAACTATAGTATTTTTCCTTAGTAAGATATAATGATGCAACCTTTGAAACCACACTGCTTCCAAGGCCAACTTATTGACGTCTGAATATTTTAGTTCAGGCCTGGACAAAGCACAACTTAAATAATAGATGACATGCTCTTGGATTTTATCATCTTCCTGAACTAGCGCTAAACCAACCATAGAATCTAATGCGACCAGATACAATATAAACTCCTTCGTGTAATCTGGTGGACTCAATAGAGGGGATGATAATAATTCCTTCTTCAATTCCTCCAACGACTGTTGGGAAACTTCATCCCATATAAATGGAGTTACTTTATTGAGTAAGTGCATGAAACCCTTAGTTATATTGGCATAATTCACTATGAAACATCTAATAAATTTTGACTTTCCTTGTAGACTCTGAAGTTGTCGAAGAGTTCGAGCAGGAGGTAGATTAACAATCGCCTCAACTTTCAAAGGATCGGCCCTAATAATCTTGTTGGAAACAATTAAACCTAGTATTCATCTCAACTTGACACATAAGACACACTTATAGGGGTTTAAGCGAATATTATAGTGTTAGCATCTTTCAAATACCAAATTAAGATGATCTAGATGATCTTTTCTCTTTCGGGAGCAAGTAGGAAGGTCATCTAAGTAAGGTTCGACAATGTGATTTATGTTGTGAAAAGAAAAATCCATAGCCCATTGGCAGGTATCCCCAACATTCTTTAATCCAAATGGATTATTTTTATACTCAAAAGTACCCTAGGGGAAGATAAAGGCAGTCTTATGTTGATCCTCGGGTTTAATTTGAATTTGGTTGTATCATGAGAAACCATACATAGATGAAAAGAATTCGCTACATGCGCATGCATCAATTATTTAATCTATAAATGGTGTATGGTATGTATCCTTGGGAAATGACTTATTTAGGCCTATGAAGTCAGTACAAACATGTATATTGTTTTTCTACCAGCACTGGGTTAGATACCCATTTTGTTAAAGAAATGGGGTATATGAAACCAACCTTTAATAGTTTTTCAACTTTATCCTTGATGGTTTTCACTTTCCATAGGTTTTTGGAAATTGAACCCAAGTAGATAGAACAATTGCACTCACAAAATTGCTAATAAAACCTGCAAATTTACACACAAAGGAGATTGAAATTGGAGCACAACACTAATTTGTATTGAATAAGTGTACAATAACCAACCTTATGAAGTCATATGATTCTGCAATATATAATTACATGAGAGATTCAAATGCATAAGGATGCCATTCGAAATAGTCAAAAGCAAGCTTACTAAATCTAGTCAAATCCCCCATAGGTGCATAAAGCAGTTTCCAAATCTACCTAGAGGCTCACGAATTGGAAAAGTCAAATGGGAAAGTTAATAAGTGATGGAAAGACAACTCATACATGCTTTTATTAGGAGAAAAAAATGGAGGATGATGAGGACAAAAAACAAGTCAACTACACTTAGTCTTACTTTCCCTTTTGCCTCAAATATCAATAAAGCAGGCAACTTAGCAGAAAAAGTAGATATGTGCTAGGGAGGATTTGGAATAAAGTAGAACTGCTAAATATGGCTTCTAGGAGGTTTCCCAAGCGCTCCATGACTTGGTTTTAGCAAGTTTGACTTCTAGGACATGTGGAAGACAACTTGCATAGAGTGGAATATTGGAAACTAGGCAAATACGACAAAAATGGATTAATTAATGTCTAAGGTAGCTAACTATGGGTTGATTATTCTAACACCCCCCCATTAAGCCTAAATTTATGAGTAAATATCAGAAAATTATAGGGCCTAGCAACAAGGCTTAGTCACCATTTACATACTGCATGTCCATTTAACCAATGAAAGAGGCAAAAACCCATTGGGGAAATCCTCCCTTAAACATGGACAGTAAAACAAAATTTGGAAATATTGTCATCAATCATGCTTCACAGCATGATCAGAAATCCCCAGCAGTGATTTGAGATTGCTGAATGTCTTCTCACAAAAAAATTTGGTGAAGACGTCTGGCACTTGTTCAGAAGATGCACAAAAGAGTAGGTGAATGGTGCCATCATGCACAAGTTGTCTGATGTAGTGCATATGGATCTCAATGTGTTTGGTTCTCTATCTCTGAACTGGATCATTGTAGATTTGAATGGTTCTCTAATTATCACAATAGATAATAGTTTAAAACTCTGATTCGAAGCCACACTCACCAAGTATTCCCTGCAACCATAAACATTGAGTTGCTACATTTACAACTCCTCTGTATTCGACTTTTGTAGATGAGAGTGCAATGGCACTATGTTTCTTGCTTGAACAGCTGATTGGTCCTTTAGAAAGCATGAACACATATCCTGATGTTGACTTTCAATCTGTGTCGTCACTTTCCCAATCACTGTCAGTAAACCCAATCAAATCAGGATCAGATTTAGCTTTGTAGAAGATCCCATGAGTTCTTGTTCCCTGAACAAAGTTAAGAATCCTTTTGGCTGCTCTCTAATGGATCTCATGAGGCTGATCCATGTATATTGAAACCACACTTACTGCATAAGAATTATCAGGTCGAGTGTGTGTAAGGCACAACAAACACCCAATCAATTTCCTATATAGTGTATTATTTACCATAGGAGAAGAACCTGCTTCTTCAAGCTTAACTCTTGAAAGGAAGGGAGTCTTACTTGGCTTGCAGTATTTCAAGTTGAACTTGTTTAGAAAATGTGAAGCATACTTGGAATGATGTACCTTTATTCCATGTTGGGATTGAGCAATTTCAAGACCCAAGAATTGGCTCAACAACCCCAAATCAGTCATAGAAAATGCTTGGTTCATTGCATCCTTCAAGGCGGCAATTTATTTCTATGAGCTTCCTATAATCAGAAGGACATATACATACAAGACAATAATCATCAAATAACCATGAATCATCTTCAAATAAACATTAGTATCAGACTTGAATCGAACAAAACTCAATGACAGCAGAAAGCCATCAATCTTGGCATACCAAGCCTTGGGGGCTTGCTTAAGCCCATACAATGATTTCTTTAACCTGCACACAAAATATGGATTAGTAAAAAACCCTTGAGGATGTTGCATGCACATCTCTTCAGTAAAATCTCCATTCAGGAAAGCACACTTCACATTCATGTGATGTACCTCCCACTGCTTTGAAGTTGCAATGGTTAAGGCTAGCCTAATGGAGTCCATCTTTGCCATTGGTGCAAAGGTCTCATTGTAGTAAATACCATGTACCTATGAGTATCCCTTGGCTACAAATATTGCCTTATATTTCAAAGGTGAACCATCAGCAGCAATCTTATTTTTGAAAACCCACTTACATTGAACTAGCTTCCTCCCTAGGGAAAGATCAACCAGTTCCCAAGTGTTGTTCTTCTGGAGTGAGATGAATTATTATTCCATGGTTGTTTGCCATATTGGATAATGTGTTGCATATTCATATTTCTATGGGTTTGAATCAACCATCAGATAGCACTTCTCTGCAAGCAAAGGGTCTTTCATACACAGGGAACTCTCAAACTAAGCTCTAGTCCTCCTAGGATCACTAGGATTTCCAGTTAGTTCCCCAACTGCATGAATGGTCTTTGTTTCCCATTTTGGTCTTGTAGGATTGTCAAGATATGCAATTAAATAATCATTATCAGACATATCAGAATCAACAAATGCATTTGTCTCTTCACTTACATTCAATGGTTATGGTGGTGAAGAAGACTCTCCAACTTCAATTGCTGCTAAAGGCTCTTCTTGGAACTGAACACTCCTTTCAATGAAGGATTTTTTTGTGATAAAATCAATCAGCTTGTACCCTTTTGAATCTTCATAGTACCCAACAAATAGGCACTCTTGGATTTGTGGCTGCAAAGCCCTTCTCTTTTCAGTTGGAATTCTAGCCCAAGCCCTTGAGCTAAAAATCCTAAAATGGGTCACATCTGGCTTGTGCCCACTCCATGCTTCGAAAGGAGTCATACCATCAAGCTATTTATGAGGCACCCTATTTTGAATATAGGATGCACATTTTATAGCCTCGGCCCAAAACTTTGGTGGCAAAGTCTTAGCCTCCATCATACATGTTGCCATCTCCTTCAATGATATGTTCTTTCTCTCAGCAACACCATTTTGCTGTGGTGTGTAAGGGATTGAATGCTGCATATGAATACCTACATCTTCACAATATTGAATGAACTCAGACTTGACATACTCACCACCATTTTTAGATCTGAGGATCTTGAGTTTCCTCCCAAACTGGTTTTCAACCAAAGCCTTAAAGACTTTGAAGAGGCCAAAAACTTCAGACTTATGCTTCAGGAAGTAAACCCAATAGTACCTGGAAAATTCATCTATGAAGGTCAATGCATATTTTTCCTGACTCATTGACATATGAGTAAATGTACCAGCAACATCACTATGGATCAACTCAAGAGGTGCTGAGCTTCTCTCATGACTAGCTCTCTCAAATTTATGCTTTGAGTGTTTTCCTAGGATACAACCTTGATAGACTCCCTTGGAAAACTTAATCTTTGGTAACCCTGTGACCATTTCTTTTTCACTTAGATCAGAAAGATACTTATAGTTAAGATGGCCAAATATTTCATGCCAAATCTTGCTTTCCTCATTGGCATGAATCAGAAGAGCAGAGGGGTTTGAGTAGGGTAGAAAATGTGAAAACATGTATACCTTCGAAGTGTGATCTACAAATCCTTTTGCAATGACTTTACCACTTGAGATCTATGTGATCTCAACATCATCAAGGGAGAATATTACCTTCTTTGGAGACCCTATGTGAGTTATCTGATACACTGACAAGAGGTTAGAGGCAAGACCTGGAACATACAATACATTGCTGAACTTACCATGGTCAAGATCAATCCTTCCTTTCCCCAAACTGTTAGTGAGAGAGTCATCTCCCAGCACTATTGGTGGACCTTTCGACATGTCAAGAGAGGAGAATGCCTCCTTGGTTGAAACCATATGTCTTAAAGCTCCAGAGTCTATGATGAAGCTAGGTGAGCTTGATGTGCTAGCAACCAATGCATGTACTCTCTCTCTGTCCTCTGAATTTGATTCTCCTTCCCTCTTCTTTGAGCTATAAGGAAGGGATATGTTATTCTTCTCTAGGATTTGGGTCAGCATGTCAATTTTCTTCTTCATGCAGGAGCTTTCAGGATGATATCCCTTACTGCAGTATGCGCACTTGCTCATTTATTCTTTGTTCTTCTTCTTCTGGAAGTTCTTCTTGGAGCCTTGGGGATCCTCTTGAGACTTGTTCTTGTCTCTCTTTTGCTCAAGTGGATTCTTAGCTTTATTCTTGCCTTTTGAATCCACCCTCGAATCTCCAGCAACCAAATCTTGGTCTTTGGAAGATTGGATGGTGCCCATCATCACTAGTTTATCTTGTTCTTGTGTGAGGGATTCCATGAACTCTGCAAGATTAGGCATCTTCTAGGCTTGAGCTATCAACTTGGTGGCATGGAATGTTGAAACAAACAATGAATAGTTAGGGCTAAGCTTCGATAGTATGGAAAAAACTAGCTGCTCTTCCTTCTTTTCAATTCCACATTGTTTTAGCTGCAAAACAAGGGCTTTAAACTTGGAAAAGTAGAGTTGCAGGGATTCGAAGCTGCTGGGACTCAAAGAGATCAATTCATTCTCGATTTGATGTCCTCTCATCTCATCTATATTACCAAAAATCTCTACAAGATTCTCCCACACTTCATTAGGTGATGTCAATCCATCAAGATAGAAGAGAAGGTCTCTGGATATGCTCAGACACAGAAGACCATAGGCCTCATCCCTCCTGTTGTGCCATTCAATTTTCTCTTAAGCTGCATTGGGTTCTGCCTTAGTTTCCATACTCACCCTGTAGAGACCCTTCTCTCTCAACAGTATCTCCACCTCTGCTTTCCATTCAAAGAAATTAAATGGACTCAAGATGATCTTCTGAGATTGATCCATAGCTCTAAATTGTGCCCTTCAACCAACAGAATTTGCTCCCAGTCAAGATTTCAAACCTGAAATAGAAATATGGAAGGAGATAAATTGATATATAAAGGCTCTGATACCATGTGGAAATTGAACCCAAGTGATATAACAATTGCTAATCAAACCTGCAAATTTACACACAACGGAGACTGAAATTGGAGCATAACACTAATCTGTATTGAATAAGTGTACAATAGCCAATCTTATGAAGTCATAGGATGCTGCAACATATAATTTCATGAGAGATTCGAATGCATAAGGATTCCATCTTAAGGAAATAGTTTCGGATCAATATTCCAAGTTCACTTCTAATTTTTGGAAGGGTTTGTTTGCATATTTGGGAACCGAGTTGAACTTCAGCACTACCTACCATCCTCAGATTGATGGTCAGATAGAGAGAGTGAATCAAGTGTTGGAAGACATGCTTTGCATGTATGTGATGGACAAACCATCCAAGTGGGAGGATTATTTACACTTGGTAGAATTTGCATATAATAATGGACAACAAGCATCATTGGGGATGAGTCCATATGAATCCTTGTATGGAAGAAGGTGTAGGACACCTGTGACATGGGATAATCTAGTAAACAGGATTGTGCTTGGTCCATAATTTCTCAAGGAGATGGAGCAGGAGGCTGCAAATATCAGTCAAAATTTGAAAGTATCCCAGGACAGGAAGAAAAGCTATGGTGATAAGCACAGGGTGGAAAGAGAGTTCAGTTTTGGGGATCATTTTTACCTCAGAGTGAGGGCAAGGAAGAGTTCCTTGAAACTTGGAATTTGTGCCAAGTTGTCACCTACATTTTGTGGGTCGTTTGAAGTGCTTGAAAGAATAGGGCCAGTTGCATATAGACTTGTATTTCCTACTAGCACTAGAGATCATAATGTTTTTTATGTTTCTTTGCTTAAGAAGTATGTACATGACCCTAACCACGTGATTGATTGGGATGTGGTTCAGGTGGAACCCAAGGGAGAGTTCCAAACCGAGCCATTGCGCATCCTTGAGAGGAAGGTCACTGTGATCCGAAACAAAGTCGTAGGACAGGTAAAGGTACAATGGAGGCACTACGGTCTTGAAGAGGCTGCATGGGAGCTAGAGGATTCCATGTGATTGGAACATCCATTTTTGTTCAATTTTGTAGAGAACTGAGGTGGTGCTGGTGTAGCATTTTGTTCAAATTTGTAAGAACTGAGGACAGTGTTGTTGAAGGGGGAGGGGATTTTAATACCCTGGTTTTGACCCCAAGGGGGAGGGGAATGTGTACCCTAGTTTTGACCCCATGATATCTTAATTGTACATGATGTAAATATTGTATGGAATCATGGAAAGGAGTTCAAGGCTAAGGCCCTGCCATCGATTGATGTTTCATGTATAGGTGATAAAGGTTGATGCCTATGGTTTATGTTGCTAAGTCAAGCACAGTAGATTTTTGTGAATATCATGTAATTATGCAATTAATAAAATACGACAACTAGCTATGTACTACAACATGAAAGAGATGGGGGCATGATCTCACAAGGAATAGGGTGGGGTGTGATTCAACCTATGAGCCTTAGCGAGAGTCCAGATGTCAATGGGATAACCTTGAAGCCTCAACTACCTTTTTTTTCCTCTGTCCTCAATCATGAATTTCGTATAGAAGCTGGTTGAGGCAGTTAATGCCTTGGGAAGAGCAAGGTATGTCAGTACGATTGCTTGTTTGAGAAAGTATACACAAACTTGCAGTCTGGGAGTCCGCGTTTTACCTCTGAAGAAATACAACATGTTTTTGTGTGCCCAGTCAGTGAGGAAAGGTGGTGAAACATCTTGGTCATTCATCCCATCGATTTGGTCATTCGATCATTCACCCTAGTATTCAGTTCACTCATGGTGTGCTGTGTATGCTCATAGTTGTTCATCCAAACCTACAAGGAGAACCGTGTCCTCGCTCTGAGCTATTTTATTATTAAATGCTACCCTTTTCTGGAATTCTGTTCATGAGTGCAGTGTGTTCATCCGGCAGGAGGGAAAAACCATGTTGTGTTCAGGGATTGTTCACCTGTTGTTTACCATCCTCAGCCTCATAGAGGTCCAGTGGTCTCCTTGTTTTGCTGAGTGAATGGGCAGTTGAGATCATTTGATTTTATGAGAAAGAGTGGTCATCTGTGGTTTCCCCAGTGTTGTTGTGCAATGGTCTCCTCTATCACAGAGTGAGTGTAATTCTATTTTGATGTGTTACATTGTGGCTTTCTATGTTGTGCACCCTTGGTTTTGGGTTTGAACTATACAAAAGACTTAGGAGTGGAAGAGATGAGGAAGGGGCTTAATAAACCTAATGCAAGAAGGGACCTCAGGAAAATATAAGTGATAGGTGAATTTTCTCTGCACATCCTGAAGAGCACTAGAAGGGAAGGCATATCCCTAGGGACCGTGTAGAAGAGAAGGGGATGCTTCCTTGTGTTGGGTTTGTAGGTGATAAGGTTTCCATACTAGATAGATCTTGTGGGGGTGTCCTTAGCTCTTGAATGAGCCGCTAGCTTATCCATTCTACCTTTACACTTCTTTAGATATACTGATAAACCCAACTTGAAAGATGGCTTGGCTAATAGGCTGATAAACCAATATGTTGGCTTGGATGTGTCTTGTTGTGTTTGTCCTTATGAGTAATACTTGGCTGGACAATCTGATAAACCCAACTTGAATGATGGCTTGGCTAGTATCTTGATAAACCCATTTGTTGGCTTAGTTGGTCCTTAAACTGATTATTGGCTTGACTGTGAACAGTCTGATAAACCCAACAGTGTTTGTCTTGTATGCCTGTAGCCTGATAAACCCAACTGAGTGTTGGCTTGGCTAGACCATTTGGTAAACCCAACTGAGTGTTGGCTTGACTGTGTGTTATATGATATGGTTGTGTGTCAGTCTGATGTTCCCTAGTTCCCTGTGGAATCATTCCCATCTCTAGGGTGGAAGTGTGTTGAGAGATTCATGAACACACTGGCCTATGGTTGGGTGGAACGTTGCATCGATATAGCTAGTTGCGGGACAAATTCATCATCAAAGATAAGTATTCTCTGTTATGTTATTTCTGCCATGAATTTTCTTATGAGTTGTTATGTTCAAGTTGAATGCTTACTGATGACTAAGAAGATTTTTACTTGTGTATATTTTCCTACATTTTACTTCTGTATATTCCCTAAATGCTTTATGCATGTTTGGCCCAAGTCCTTGAAGTCTAAAAGCCTGATCAAGGGGTCAGAATTCTTCTGTATTAGTGTTTCCGCCCCTTAGAAATCCCCTGCAGAAGGCGAAAGGTGGAAGGCAGTAGAAGGAAGTTGAGAAAGGTAGAAAGGTTGTGTTTTTTGCACCCTGAGATCCTCCTGTGGAAGGCAGAGGGTGGAAGTGGAAAAGCGCAGAAAAATCCTAAGGCAAAAGTTGACCTTCCAGATTCCGAGGTCTGAGGTTGGAAGGCAGAAGTCGGAAGTGTAGAAAAGTATTTCCTTCAAAATTTCAGTCTTTTGATTCCTGAGTTCTGCACTGGAGGGAAGAAGGTAGAACCGTGGATAGTGTATCCATCATTTGATAGTTTTTGACATCCAAGTTTCGAAGGCGGAAGGGCAGAAGGCGAAATGCGGAACCATGGATAGTGTATGCATCCTTGGATAGTCTCCCGACTTCTGAGTTCCGAGGGTGGAAGGAGGAAGGCGGAAGAGACAAGAAAGAACTCCATCGATCGTTACATTCCCTAAATTCCAAGTTATGAAGGTGGAAGAGTCGTTGAATGTTTCCATTGCGCCTTGAGGTTTCGATTCCCGAGTTTCAAGGTCGAAAGGGCAGAAGAGGGAGTGTAGAAAGGGGAAGGTTAGTGCGGAAATGACCATTTCGGTTGCAAAATGAATCTGTGATGGGAGGAACAACTCTCACAGTGGTTTCCAAGCCTCAGAAGGAATCATTGAAGAGTGTGTTAACATCCATGCCCTGTGTAAGAAAGGAGAAAAAGGGTTCTTAAAGCAAACTTTTAAATGATCCACATTATGGGGTATGGGGACGTTACAATGGAATATCTCAATCTATCAAAAGGAAGATTGGACCATGTGTCTCAGTCAAGGAAATCTAGGTCAAATTAGAAAATATTTATTCAAATGAATAGATAGCACAAACAAACCTTTCTATTTGTAAGTATGATAATGAATATATAACTGAAGATGAAGAAAATCTATTCATAGGGACAATAACTCAAACTTCAGACAATAATTCAGATGTGGAAAGAGAGGTGAACTTAGAAACATACTTCATAAGTTCCTTTGAACAATTGAGAAAAAGCAGGAGGGAGAACAAGTCTTTAGAAAAAGAATTTTCAAAGTATCAAGAAGAGCAGAAGTCAAATAAAGAGGAAGGCAAGACCCTCCGAGAAGAACTATACATTGCAAGAAAATAAATGATGGTTAGCATGGAAGAGGATGAGATCCTAAAAAGGGAAGTTTTTAAATTCAAGAAAGAAATAAAGATGCTGGAAGACCACATTGAAGAGGTCGAGAGATTAAGACAAGAAATTGCTAACCTCAAAAAGGAGATAAAGAATCTAGAAGACCAGCAAACCATTAATGAGAGGATCAAGGAAAAAACAAAAAAAACTAAAAAACTTCAAGAAGAAGGTACTTTGCTTAGGAAGAAGCTTGATGAGGAAACTATTAAAACAAAGTTTGAGAAAAGTTCAAATATTTTAGATGACATCTTGAGGAGCTAGAAACCATCGAATGATAAAACTGGTTTTGGGTATGACAATGAAAGGAATTCAGAATGTTCCTCCCTCACTAACTGAGAAATAAATAATAGAAAAGGTTGTGTTAATGTACTAAAAATTCAAATTAAGAATAGTTAGAATTATGTCCCCTCATCTCATTATAATGACATAACTGGAATGATACTTAAAAGACCAAGGACAAATAGGGTCCAACAAATCTTTCTTGGTCACTGTTATATATGTCATAATTTTGGACATATAGCTAGAGAATGTAAGCCAAGGAAGAATTCTTCAATAAAAGTCCGAGAACAAAGTAAGGGTTGGAAGAGGATGGAAGCTCTGAAGTAGAATGGTCAAAGATCCCTAAAAAATGAAGGAAGTTTCAATGTCTATTGTCACTACTGTCACAGTTTTGGTCACAAGGTTGTTGATTGCAGAATCAAGAGAAAAGATCTAAGTAAGGAATCCAAGAAACAAACAAGGTCAGTAAGCAGTGTACCTCAAGGGAAGATTTGGAGAAGAAAGGAAGACTCCAAAAACATAGAAGAAACAAAGATTTCAAGCATCAAAGAAGTTTCCCAAGATGATGAGGAGCATAATAGTGTTGTAGATGAGAATGACATCCATTATGATGGAAAGCAAGATGAAGATATTGAATAAGAAGTTAGCGATGGTGGTGGAACTGAATTTGAATGTTTGTTCTAAAACTCTCATGACCTAGAAGAAAACCCTAAAATAAAGCATTAGAGATGATCATAAACTCAAGGGGAGTTAATATCAGAAAATTGCAATTGATACTTGAAAATGTCTTTTGGTAAGAAGAGAAGAATGTTCTGAAGTTACCACTAAAACAAGAAGAGTAGAGGCGACAAATTGGTATCAGCTACCACAATTGGATTTGATCTCAGTTTTGAAGAAGGAATGTGTTTAGGAGAAGCATTGTGATAGGAGGAGTCCATAAAATCATCATCCAATTCCTCATTCAAAGACCAAGCTACAAGAATATTAAGAAGGATGTTAATAGGATGATCAACACCAAGTTAATTAGAGGAGGAGAAGAAAAAGAAAGGCAATTATCTAATAGGGATTAATTGGAATTTCTATGTAAAAGCTGGTTACAACAAATGACATAATAGGTTATACTTTGTCATTGTTGTCAAAGGGGAAGAAGGTTTAGGTGTTGCCATCAATGCCAAAGTGGACAATTGTTGGAAATATGGATTATGGTTGTCATTGATGTCAAAACGAGTTCAATGATGACAAAGGAATAACGAAGGACATGTTGGCAAGAGTGAACTCAGTGAAAGTCAAAAGAAAGAAAAAGGAAGTAATGAGATGGCATAGAAGATGATGTGGCATGAAGTTGAAAGTCATTGTTACATTATGACATCACTTTGAGAAATATGACAAAATGGTGAAAATCAGGAAATTGACTAAGTATGGAATAATTAGTCAAAATTGGTCCAACATCCTTAAGAGAATGCTTGACATAATTTATGGTTTGAGAAGAATTCCCACACCATGGTACCATCCTATAGCTAGTTGGTTTTGATACCTATTCATGATTTCAATTTGATTCCATCACTTTTGATGAGAAAGTTCCAGGTCTTCCAAAATGGGGGTTTGTGCTAGAGCAAGCAAAAATGGCTAAGTAGCCTCATAAATATGCCAACCCTAAATTATGGGGTAGAGTAAATGCCCACAGCACATGGGGGTCTTGTAGTGTGTTTTCTTTTCTATCTAACCATGGTATTAGTTCTCCATGAGCGTATCTGGAGAAAAAATCATGGATCTGCCAAATTGGGGTTTCAGGATAAACTTTGAGAAAGTCCTGAAAATGACCAAGTGTTATAAGAGGAGGTTGATAAGGAATTTGGAAATGCCCACTAGAGATTGTCTTGATGATGATAAGTATATCTGAGGGCATGGAGTTGTTATTTGACAAGCTGACTATCTGGCCATGTTCTTATTTTTTCTTATGGTGATCAAATGAGCGAAATATCAATCTGCCGAAACAAGAGAAAAACATTAGTTGACATATTAAAAATGGCTAAGAGTTAAAATCAATGATCGACGAGTAAACATATCAATGGTCAGGATATATCGCGCAAAAGATTGACAGTTTGGAAAAGCGTTGCGGGAAATCCATTTCAGAAACAGAAAAGAGAACATGAATGAATTTTCGAAATAGTTCAGAAATAAACGATCAGGAAGCTTCCCGCATGAGATCCAATGGTTGGGGATAAGATCAATGAAAGGAAGAAGAATGAGATGAAGGTCTATCGTTAATCAAAGATCAATGACTAAGGAGTGTTCCAAAAAATATCGACGGTCGCAGGAGAGTTCTGCAATAGAAGGAATGCGAAAGAAGAGATTCGCAACTGATCATCAGATCAACAATCAGAAGCATCCCGCATGAGATCCGACGGTTAAGGATTAGTTCCGCAAAGGATAGGAGAAAAAGGTGAAGTTTCACAAAAGAGTATAGATTAATGGTTGAGATTAGATCTGTAGAAGATCTAAGTTCTAGAAGAGTTCCACAAGTGTACAAATATTTACGGCTGAGGAGCATTACATAATAGATCTACGGTCGTAGGAGGGTTCTGCAAAAGTAGGATTGCGGAAGAAAAAATCCCAATCTGATCAAGGGATCAATGGCTGTGATTGAATTCGCAAGGAGATCGACGATAGAGAATGATTTCCACACAAAGAAAAGGGAAGATCCACAAATACACATTAGATCATAGATCAACAGTTAGGAATGAACCTACAAAAGAAATCAACGGTTCATAAGAATAGTGGAAAATGGAAAGTGGAAGATCAAGGTCTAATGATAATATAAGTTTCCGCAAACCGAAGTCTGGAAGACAGAAAGTGGAAGGAGAAAAGCAGAAGGCGAAGAATCGCAAAAAGGATGTGGGAAATGCCACAGTTTTGCATTCCGCGTCCCATGATCCGGAACATCGATGGTCAGAAAGACTTTTGTGAAAGATCGATGATGCAGAAAAGTTATGCAGAAAACGGAAGGCGAAGAAGTGCGAAAGCAACATTTGATATTTTGAGAACCTACACTCTGCATCCTGTGTTCCAAAAGATCAACGTTCACGAAGGATCCCACAGGAGATCAACAGTGTAGAACGATTGGGGCAGAAAAATTAATACAGAAGTAGAAATCTCGAAATGACATTATGGAAAATTCACAAACCCACATTCCACTATCCGCATCTTATCAAAGATCAAAAGTCACGAAGAAGCCTACAGTAGATCAACGGTGCAGAATGATTGAGGCGGAAATATAACTGCGGAAAGACATTTTGAGAAATGTCATGGTTCGACAATCCACATACCGCATCCCATATCAGATCTATAGACAGGAAATAGTCTGGGATAAAGATCAATGACTCAGGATGAGTGCGGAAAGACGGCTGCAGAAAATGATTGCGGAAAGCTAATAGTGTGGAAAGACATTTTTGAGATCTACAATCGGGAAGAATCCCGAAATAAGATCAATGGCTCAGGGTGATTTCAGAAATAGAGATTGTAGAAGAATGTGACTAGAAGGTTAAACTGTAAATTTATTAACAGGAGTTTAGGGAATGTTCGCGGGGATCCCACAGAGGAGAAGATAGCATGAGGAGTCCTACAGGGAACAAAGAGAATCCCGCAAAGGACATGAGGAAGCTCGCCATCTGTAAAATAGAAGGTAAGATAGCATAAGGAAATCTACAGGGAGCCCGTAGAGGAAGAAAGATCGCAGGTCTGAAGATGGTTTGTCAATTAAGTAATTGATTAAAGAAGTTTAAACTAATAAACAAAATAATAATGAGGAACACAAAAATGAAAGAGCATGTTGGTTTGGAAAATATGTGTTTGTCCAGATTGAAGAGGCATGAAGAGATTTGAAAAGGTATGTTGTTGTATTGATATTAAGTAGAAGTATTTAAGTAGAAGATTGAAGTAGAATAAATGTGCAGTCTTTGTCATCCAGATCTATGCAGGCAAAGCATAAGATAGAGACCAAAGAAGAGTAACAAGAGACATAGGTTTTAAAGAAGATCTGGAAGAGTGATAAAAATACATACTAGGGTGGAAGGGTGGTGCTATGGTAGGCTACATTCCTGCAAGGAAGCCTTAGCCTCCTTCAAGTAGTGGTTGGAGAATCAAAGTATTGGTGTATCCTTGTCTGTAGGTGCATGCATAAATCAGGGTATTAGTGTATACTTGTCTGTAGGTGCAGACAGAAACCAGGGTGTGGGTGCATCCTTCAGTAGTGGCTAAAAAACTTGGGGATTGTTGTCTCCAGCAAGTGTGTACTTGCAAATAACTATTATATTTTGTAAAAACAAAGTTTTGCAGATAATAGAAACGTGTTGGTGGTTTACCTTATCAGGGTTCCACGTTAAAATATGTGTTCTGTGTATCTTGTTGATTCAATGTTTTGATTAAAGTTTAATAAGTGGTTTAAATGGTAAAAAGTCATCAATATTGATTCACCCCCTCCCCCCCCTCTCTCTCAGTATTGACTAGCTATCAACAAACCTTGGTGTGTATTTGGCTATGTGTGAGTCACTGCTGTAGTAGCTTGATAAGCCCAATTGTGGATTAGCTTGGATGAACCTTAGTGTGTATTTGGCTATGTGTGAGTCATTGCCTTAGCAGCCTGATATACCCAATTGTGGATTGGCTTGGATGAACCTTGGTGTGTATTTGGCTATGTGTGAGTCACTGCCTTAGCAGCCTTATAAACCCAATTGTGGATTGGCTTGGTTGAACCTTGGTGTGTATTTGGCTATGTGAGAGTCACTACCTTAGCAGCTTGATAAACCCAATTGTGGATTGGCTTGGCTGAACCTTGGTGTGTATTTGGCTATGTGTGAGTCACTGCCTTAGCAACCTGATAAACCCAATTGTGGATTGGCTTGGATGAACCTTGGTGTGTAGTTGGCTATGTGTGAACCTGATGTTCCCTATTTCTTTGTAGAAATCATGCCCAACTCGGGGGTGGCAATTGTGTTAAGAGATTGGTGAGCACAAATGGCCTATGGTTGGGTGGAATGTTGCAATGACATAGCTAGTTGCTTGGGGAAACTCATTTTCAAGATAAGTACTCTCTTGTATTAATTCTGTAATATATGTGTTTTAAGAATTTTTATGGATGTATTGAATGCTTTCTAGAGATTCAAGTAGAGGTTTACTTCCATTGTATTTTCTTGCATTATGCATCTGCATATGCCTTTTACTTCCAATGCATTTTTACTATGTTCATGGGGCTAGATGCTCGGTTATAGCTTTGTGTCCCCTCCATTTCTCTAGATGGACGAGAGGGGACGTGACCGTGTGAACACGGAAGGCGAAAGGTGAAAAAAAGGATTATAATGTATTATGGGTTTCTGCGACCTAGAGTCCGCCCTGTGGAATGCGGAATGCGGAAGGAAAAAGGTTAAAAAGAGATTACAAAGTAATATGGGTTTCCGCGACCCGGAGTCTGCTCTGCGGAATGCGGAAGGAGGAAGGAAAAAAGGAAAATATATAGTAATATGAGTTTTCCACTATCCAGACTCTGCCCTACGAAATGGGGAAGGCGAAAGGCGGAAGGCGAAAAGTGAGAAAGAAAATATGAAGTAATTGGGTTTGCCGCGACCCGGAGTCTGCCCTGCGGAATGCAAAATGCGGAAGACGAAAAATGTTCTGTTAATTGATAAAGGACTTTTCTAGTTGCGGAAAGGACCTGTTAGTTGTGGAATGACTGTAACAGTAGCAATTAAGCTAAGAATGAATGATATAGGAGGATACATAACCCATGGTTTGTATGAAAGAATTTTTTTTATATATATGCATTTTAGTGGGTATGTCACAAAGACTATTATTAAAAAAAACTTAACTAAATTAATGAATATAATATATGTTTTTTTTAATATGTAGTTAATTAATAATTTAATTATTGATCACTTGCTTTTCGAATAATTGTTCAATGAAGATGTTGGCAAGTTTATATATATATATGCAATTGATTTTATTATACATTTTAATTGTTAGCCACATTATTTAAAACATCAACCTACAAAGAGAAATTGGTGTATCACTAATTTTTTTTTTTTTTTCAGAAAAAAATCACAATTCAAATTTTATTAAATTTAAAACCATATTATTTATGGGCTAGTAAAACAGCCTTTTATATATATATATTTCACTAAAAACATTCTAAAAATCTAGCACAATGGTCTTCCCAAAATCTTACTTCAAGAAACACACAAAACCTTTTTTTTTTCAGTCGAAAAAGTCATTCCTTGCTATTCAGAAAATCAAAGGAACATTTGACATCTTCAGTATATGCCTTGAACAGTACAACAGATATTAATACATACCTATTCCACCATGTACAGTGCAGAAAATTGCAAAAAACAGACCTATCCAGAGGTACATACTACACAGAAAATAAAATAACAAGTAGTTGCCCAAAAAATAACAGAGTGGCTCCAGTACTTTGGGATCACTACAATAAAGTCCCCCTCATAGTAAGGCAATCTGATACAGTCATATATGTCCCATAAAGAAAATAACAGGAGCCCAGCTAACTGATCCAAGGAGGGAAAGCTACTCTTGTATTCAGTAATAGTAGCTCAACAAAGCCTGAATGTTTCTCAATGAATCAAGTGTGATCAACTGTAATAGCTGAGCTGATTCTAAAAGAGCTGCAATGAGTTTTCCCCAATTATCTCGTTTCCAAAATATTCAGTAAGTATGAGAAGACCCGGAGCCAAGTGCAGTCCCTCCTTTGATAAGAAATATGCCCTCCTGTTATGTTCCCTATAGACATGACTGAGATCCACCCACATAAATGAGGACATGAGAATCCTAGTGTTGAGGCACCAGACCTCAAGATTCACCATGTCCAGAGAAGATTCCTTTTTTGCCCAATTTATAATCACAGAGGAGTCGCCAAAGATATGTAGGTAAGGTAACCCAATATCCTTTGCGACCCGTAGTGATGCCCAAAGTGCTAAGAGCTCAGCTCTAGTGTTGGTACAGCTGCCACATCCGAGCTTGAAATCAAGAGAGTGAGGTTCATTCAGCCAGAGATAGATTCCTGCACCCCCCAACTTATTTGCAGCAGCACCATCAAAAAAGATCATAGGATACACATAAGTAGGAGACTTCCCAATGTTCCTAATTCTGTGCTTATGTATCAGAGGAGGCTTATAGGTCAAGAAATCATCATAAATAATATATAACAGTCTGTTCATAATGGGCTCCTGTCCTTCAATACATAAACGGTTCCTAGCCTTCCAAATATTCCATATGATGAAAATAGGCAGATACTGTGAAACACCCTTCAGTGCTAACCAATTAGATAAATTTTCCAGTAATGTAGGGGCACTCCAGTCCAAGTTCGCATTAAATAAGCAGAAGAGGCCACCAATGACCTCCCTCAGAAACCGACAACTTACAAAAAGGTGTTCTACCGACTCTGCCTCCTCTTTACAGAGACAACATCTATTTGAACCGTTCCATCCTTTCTTGCATAAAATGTCCCAAAACCTTGAAAGAGCAGATACTACACGTATCATGGGTATATGAATAGTGCACGGATATTTATTTCTTGTCATTCTATAAATTTATGAATAATGCACGTTTCAATATTTATTTCCTTTTTAATGTAGTATTATGGACAATAGACAAAATTTAAATTATTTAGGTATCATGGACAACATAAGTCTACTAATAATGCAAGTTTCAATATCTATTTCTTATTTATCTAGTTGGTGTTATGGACAATAGTCAAAACTTTAATTATTTTGGATAATAACTTTTATTTCAATAGTTTTCTCGTAACATTAACCAATAGGATCGTGAGTCAAAAGTGTCTCTCTTAGCTTAATATGTTTCTATTAAGGAAGACGATGTGGCCTTGGGGAAACATTGTAAAAGAGAAACAATATTGGTTTTTGATTTTATTTTAAGAAAAAATTAAATGTGGCTTGGGGAAACATTGTTAAAAGAGAAAAAATATTGTTTTTTGATTTTATTTTAAGGAAAAAATTATTTACTTAACATGATGAGTATAATTATTCGGTCAAAGATTTAATGCGTATAGTGATAAGAAAACTTATGGGTTAGGATACTTGATTTTGATATATTATAAAATTTTGATTGAGTATTTAACGAAACAAGTTCAAATTGTAATGAATATAAATTTATGAAAATCAAATTGTCAAATAGTTTTAATATTCTTTATTGTCAAATCGTCATTTTCTTTTTGAAAGTTTGAATAAACGTGTTGTAATCCATCACTTTGATCAACTTTTCAAGCACGCCCAATTTTTATGTGAAGTTTCAAACATAAATGGAATTTGGTTTATGGTGGAATTCTCAATATTTTCTATCACTCAATTATGATGAAAACGAGTTATGATTGTTACACATTTGCCATAAAATGTTAAGCATGACGTAGTGCTTCAATAATTGGTGTGTGAAAAATGTCAATTTTTTTACTTTTGATCAAAATTAGAGGAAAAAGTATTGACTCCATGCAAACCTTGGGAGGAACATTTTAAGTGATAGAGAGTAGGTTTGGACCATAATTTTAAATTCACAAGTATAGCAGGTTGGAAGTTGGAACTATGTTAAAAGTGATAGGGAACGATCAGCTCAAAAGTTTGATGCGACAAGGAGGGAAAATGTGAATTGAAGATAGTGGATGAATGAATGCAAGGTTTAATTTCAAGTTGTCTAGAGCAGGAAGGAAGGGATAGCAGGAGATGGGGTTCTACATTAGTGATCTTCAATCCCTTGCCTCCAATTTGTTTTATCTGTTTACACTTGTCCAATCCTAGATAATGAATTCCATGCATGCTTTGAGGGTGGTTTGAACTTAGGACATGAGGAAACTTATTCATTTTGTTCATTAGGAGATCAGCAATACCTTGGGGACTCTTTCATTTTCAATAAATTGTTCTTTTGTTGGAGTTGAGGTCTAGTTTTCCAGTACATTTACTTTATTGTTGTTGCTTTAACAAATATTAGGTAGTTGGAAGGAATCTAGTGTGTTAAGCATGCTTTGAATTCTTTGCTTCATATGAATATATACAAAATTTGAACCCAAAATCCGATAAGAAAATTGGACGACATCTGACGTAAAAGACTGTGTCATCGGATTTCACCTTCAAAATTACGAAATTTGATTAAATTTTTTTAAATTCATAGAACAACATTTCAGATTTCCAATGTGCGTCACAAATCCAAAAATGGTTGTTGGATATCCGACGACGGTTTTCAGATATCCGACGAAGATGTTATAATGGTAACTATGCATCAAATTGTCGGATATTATAAATTACGGAAACATTCTGACATGCTTGCTATAGAAGTGACGATTTGCATAAATTATTTTATTCTTTGACGGACAGTTTGCGTAAATAGTGATGCGTAAAGCTTGATTTTTTAAGATCGATAGTCTTCATTCAAGCTCTTTCTGAGAAAATGTCAAATAGCAATATTCTTGATCCGAACGAACAAAATCGACAATTGCTTGCTAGATTGTGGGATGGACTGAAAAGAAAGGGTGATGGGAAATGTTATTGTCCATTTAGTCAATGCAGGGGCTTTAAGAGGAGAAGAATAAAGATCACAACAGCTAAAAAAAATTGTAGGGAACATGGACACATTGAGGGGGGGCATGAATATCGTCCATTTGTATGTTTTGCATTATAAATGTTTTTATATTGATTTATTTAGTAAATGTATGTATTATTTTAATATTTCTTATATTAACTTATATCTATTGATGTTTTCATGTAATTATAAAGGAAATACATCCTACGACATATCATCCAAAGGAAGTGCTTTAAGAACAAGTATAAGAGAAACATGGAGCTATGAATAATGGAGAACAAGTTAATGATCATATTGCAAAAGATGATCATACTGATAACATAGTTGAAGATGATGGTACAAATACATTGATCCATGATTCATTTAATGTTAGAATGGATGATGATGATGATGATGATCATGAAAATATTGATGACTTTGATGATGATCATGATCATGAAAATATTGATGACTTTGATGTTGTTCATGATTTACCTCTTCTTGAGAAGGCATACGAACCCCTTTATGAAGGTTCCAACACAAATCTTCTCTTTGCTATATTGTTGATAATGAACTTCAAGGTTATGAATGGTCTTTCAAACATATCAGTCACACGAATGTTAAGGTATGTAAAATATTCCATCACATATATATGATCCTGATAAAGGTTATCATTGTTCCTCTAATATTTTTATTGTTAATTCAGACACTACAACAAAATTTCCTTATGGGGGCGGTTTTGGCTTGCAGTGGTTTTGCTAA
>LPNX010018493.1:12500-38930 GCA_001517045.1 Pseudotsuga menziesii | reverse complement strand
TTTTATCTTGCGACGGTTTTTCTAACCCTCCCCCCCACCCCCTAAAAGTTTTTTAGGCCACTGGGGGTGGTTCTTAAACCCTCACCCCCACCCGAAGAAGAATAAAGATCACAACGGGAACATGGACAGGTTGAAGGGGGGCATGAATATCATCCATTTGTAAGTTTTGCATTGTAAATGTTTTTATATTGATTTCTTTGGTAAATGTATGTATTATTTTACTATTTCTTATTTTAGCTTATATCTATTGATGTTTTCATGTAATTATAAAGGAAATACATCATACGACATATCGTCTAGAGGAAGTGCTTTAAGAACAAGTATCGGAGAAACATGGAGCTATGAATAATGAAGAACAAGTTAATGATCATATTGAAGAAGATGATCATACTGATAACATAACTGTTGAAGATGATGGTATAAATACATTTATCTATGATTCATTTAATGTTAGAATGGATGATGATCATGAAAATATTGATGACTTTGATGATGTCCATGATTTACCTCTTCTTGAGAAGGCATACGAACCCCTTTATGAAGGCTCTAACACAAATCTTTTCTCTCCTATATTGTTGATAATGAACTTGAAGGTTATGCATGGTATTTCAAACATACCAGTCACACGGATGTTAAGGTATGTAAAATATTCCATCACATATATATGATCCTGATAAACGTTATCTTTGTTCCTCTAATATTTTTATTGTTAATTCATATACTACAACAAAATACACTTATGGGGGCGGTTTTGGCTTGTGGCAATTTTGCTAAAACCCCTCCCCCCCCCCCAAAAAAAAAAAAATTTGTGTGTCTTTGGGGGCATTTCTTAAACCCCTTCCCCCAAAATTCTTGAGAATTGGACTTTCGGAGGCGATTTTTTTAAAACTCACCACTTTTGTGGGCGAGGGGGGGTGGGTTCCCCTAAAGGTGTTTTTGAAGGCAGTTTTTAGAAACCCCCCCCCCCCCCCCCCCCAAAAGTCATGAGAATTAGACTTTTGGGGGTGTTTTTTTTAACCCCCCCACCCAAAAAAATAAAAAAAAATAAAAAAAATTCATGAGAATTAAACTTTTAGGGGCGATTGTTTTAAACCCCCCCCAAAAGTCATGAGAATTATACTTTAGGGAGTGGTATCTAGAAATCCCCCCAAAAGTCATGAGAATTAGAATTTTGGGGGTAGTTTTTTAACCCCACCCCCCTCCAAATAAAAAATAAAATAAAAAAATCATGAAAATTAGATTTTTGGGGGCAGTTGTTTACCCCCCTCCCCCCAAAAAGAAATTCATGAGAATTATACTTTTGGGGGTGGTTTTTATAAAACCGCCCCCACAATTCATGAGAATTAGAATTTTTGGGGCGATTGTTTTAAAACTGCCCCCAAAAGTTCAACTCTCGTGACTTTTGGAGGGGTCTTTTTAAAGACTCCCCCTAAAGAAATTTTGAAGGATATTTTATCTTGTGACATTTTTTGTTCCCCCCCCCCCAAAAAAAAAAAGAAGTAATGATAAATGAATTATTGGTGGCGGTTCTTTTAAAGTCGCCCCCAAAAGTCATAATAATTTGAATTTTGAGGGCGGTTGTTTGAAGGCCACCCCCAAATGGCATGATAATTGGGATTTTGGGGGTGGATGTTTTAAAGTATCCCCCAAAAGTTATGGGAATTTGGACTTGTGGCCGGGGTGGTTTTGATAAATCCGCCCTCAAAATTCCAATTGTCATGATTTTTTTTGGGGGGGCAGGGTGACTCGTACCCCCCTAAAGGTAATTTCTAAGCCGATTTTAAAAAAGCCTCCCTTAAAAGTCACGAGAATTTGGACTTTTGGGGGTGATGGCTATATCACATTTGGAAATCCCACAACATATCCCATGCATAAGAAATCTTTGGCATGTGATTGAGATGTGGTATCACATTTGAAGGTTTAGTACACCAAGGATGGTTCTCATGACCCAATTCATGTTATAGGGTGAAGATCTAAAGTTTTAGTCTATAACCTATCGCTTTTGGGTTCTACATAGGCCATCCATGAGGTTTTACTCTATAACATGCAGATTTTGGGTTCTACTAATGGCATGACTTACAAATATACCTCCATACATGTGATTTCCACTAGTTTTAGCCAAAATAGTATCCACAATCTTTAAGGCCTGTCACTTTCTAACCATTACGCCTTAGTGTCATTTTCCAGTTGTTATGCTACTTGCATGCCTTTTGATATGGTCATTTGGCCGCACCTTCCCTTGTCAAACTCCTTTTTTCTATTGTAGATTCCTCTTCTAGCGCATCTTACTCTTTTGTTGTGTCTCTTCCTTCTCTTCCATTCTTTCACTGCGTCTGTCGCAACTTCCTTTCTCTTCTTGCTTTTATGTCGTTGCTTCTTTTGCGGCTCCTCTTCTTCTTCTTTAGATATTTTCCATACTTAGAAAGAATTCTAACTAAATTCTACCTTTTTGTCCCTAGGACCAACAGGCCCCCAAAACTCACCTATGGCTCGTCTCGAGCCACTCAAAGCTATTCTTCCATGTTCTTACTTGCGCTGATTTTATTCTGAAAATATTCCACAATTTTCACCACTTGCTCTATTTCTATGCACACTTCTTCTTCTGTCTTCTGCAATTGCTCCACCAGGGCGAAAATGAGATGTTCTGGCATTACCTTCTCTACTGATGTCGCTACATCGCGCGCCTTCTAATGTACAGGCTTAATGATGCTTGTAACTCTTTCTACTTCAACTTGCAACTCTTCTGACTCTTCTAAGTGAATTCTACCTTTATGTCCCTAACCCCAACAAAGATGTAGCCATAACTTTCTAATGAAGCTACCCCTCTCTTTAAAAGTCTCCTAACTACACACACAACAAGCGCTACTAAATCTTAAACATACATGAAAACTTGTGATAGGTGGGACAAACAAGTCGAGTCCTCGCGAATCCTCACAGATCCTCATAGGAGTAACATGTTGTCACAACTCACGATATACCACATGGTCCAACAGTAATATGAAGTAGGGAGAATTGGGACCATATGCTTTCCTGTATACTCGACTACTTGGACAGTACGTGCGTAATATTTCCCTGATTGTTGTTCTCGATGTATTTCTTCAACAAGATGTACAAAAGGTTACTCAGTTCGTATCATGATCCTAATGGTGTCTTTCGATATATGCAAGGTACATGGGAGCTAAAATACGTATTATTTCTATCTAATGCACAACCATTCAAAAGGGGCCTTCCTATATACTGTCAAGTACGTGAAATAATCTTTCTATATACCATAAAGAATGTTAAATACCTTTATATATACCAATGAGTACGTGGAAGAACCACACCGTTGTTGGGATGCAGTGCAAGAAAATAAAGCTAGCTCCTACATTTTAATACGCCGGAACACATCTCTAACCTAACACACAATCTTTCTAAAAATTTTATCCTCACTAGTGCTTGCCTTTATCTTTTTGCGTTTAAGTGGACAAGATGATGGGAAGACTCGACTCATAAACCATGCAATGATGATGTGCAAGTCCTTCCTTTTCCTTTCAATACATGTCCTATTTAAGGAGAGAATAAGAGGTTATTTCCCCGAAATGCAGAAATTGAATAACATACACCCAAACTTGAAACTAGAATTATGTTTCATATATTTCTAACAAAAGTGAAAAAACAGATCTCTAGAGGTAGGAAGAAAAATATCAAATTAACGTTTCCAATAAAAGACTAAAACAAAGATTGATTACAGATTATGAAACTTAATGTTTTTATTTATAAAACTAAGATTTAACCAAAGACAAAATTTGAAATAAACTAAAACAAGAATAAATTGTTTTTTTTAATTTTCAAGCATTTTTCAATCTAATAAAGAAGATCGAAGAAAACTTTTTCTTTGAACTATTATGGAAACAAAATATTAATTTTCCTCTGCTACAAAGATCTAAGGAAACAATGACCACAAGACAAGAGACCTCAAAATAAACTTAACGCATGCACTCTAAAATGAAATACATTTTTTCACCCCCAAATATAATATAGAATCAATCTAAAAGATGGTTCTAGAATGACAGACAACTGTAATAGTTTAGTAATAAAAAAATCAACAAGGCATTAAAAGGTATGGGCAGAAATCAAACTAAATTTTAGCAGGGTCACGTAGGCTACAGATATACACCAGTATTAGAAACAGCGACACACACTATGAAAAAGAGCAAAGTGTGGTTGTGATGCACTATGACAAAAGGAAAAAAGCGTCAGGCTAATAGTGACGCTCTGTATCTAAACGTGCAGTGCGACGGGTGTCCAAAAAGTTGAAAAAGAAAGATTTGCAAGCAAATCAACAGACTTCGGGGTTTGAAAACTAAAGCAGATTACATAGTGAAATCTAACTAGTTAGATCTAGTGTGTGATCGACACACCCTATAGTGATGCAAAGTGTGTCAATGGGAAGCGACACATCTTGTTAGAGAGAAAAGGGCGTCACCCTCTCAAAACTTGTTTTTTTCAAAGGAAAAATACCTCAGAACTCATCTTCCAAAGAGTTTTGTCCAAGCACTTCAGGGATCAAGGTAATGAAAAGGAGTACATGGTGAGGATGAAATTTTTGTGTAACAAAATTTTACCAACGTTTATATTATATATTATGTATAATATCATAATTATTATATAAATAAAAAATTAACAATTCTATAAATGAAATTATTTAATATATAAGTTGAGTCAAGTTTATAAAATAGTAATATAGTTATTTGCCCATTGTATTAGTCGTGTTGTAATTTATTTTATGGGAGCGATGGAAGGTATTAAAGAGAAACATATTTTGTTGCACTGATAGGTGTTTATATTTTATAATTTGGGGTGGAGTAGCAAGTATGCTTTTCCTAGATTTTAGGAGGACGATACAAGTGCACTATCTAAATTTATTTTATGGGTGTCATTCCAAATTCGAAATAAACAATTATAAAAAAAATAACATAAAAAATAACTAGTAGCTTATGCATGTATAATGGGCAATGCAAGACAACTCGTTTAACTAGAAATAGGCTACGGGTGATTACGACTATGCATGGAGAACAACATATAACTTGTTCATGACACTTAAATTGTGTCCTATCAATGTTTACTAACCACAAGTTAAGTGGATGTGCCAGTGTTTATATATGTATAAAAATATGTAAAAGATAGAATAATGCTTGGTGACTCAGGTCTCACTTACCTAAGACATAGCACATAAAATTTTAAAGAAACTTATCTCCTCATCATCTAAAATTAGAATCCCTTTTCTTTACAAGAATAAAGTAGTAGAAAATAAATCCATATTATGTTTTTTAAAGTAATTACCTACAAGGGATTTGGAGTCGTGATCTTCCATTTACAAATTCTCGTCTCAATTACTCATTACCAATTTATTTAACCCCATAAATGAAATCCATACTATGTTTATATATATATATAAATTTGAATAAATTTATAAAAAATAGATTTTGTTTTTTTATTCATTATTAAAAAAAATAATGTATAGGATTATAGACTTAAAAAAATTGAAGTAGATTTGTAAAGGGTAAGTCATATATGCCATTTTTCGATTTGTTTATTTATAAAATGGCTAACAACAAGACTTTGTGGAATCTTTTAAATCTTCAATCAATTTATATGTAGGTATTCTTCTTGCTTACAAAATGAGAATTGTACTAAATTGAAGATTATTATTAAAAAAAAAAAACTGAAACTAAATTAATGAATATAATATATGTTTTTTTTTTAATGTATAGTTAATTAATAATTTAATTATTATTCACTTGCTTTTTAAATAAATGTTTAATGAAGATGTTCGCAAGTTAACTTAAATTCATTATATAAAATAGCCTTAAATATATATTTCACTGAAAACATTCTTAATAAAACAGCCTTAAATATATATTTCACTGAAAACATTTAAAAAATCTACCGCAATGGTCTTCTCAAAATTGTAATTATCCCCAAAAAAGACCTCAAAATTGTAATTAGCCCCAAAATTTTAGTTCAAGGACCACACAAAACCATTGAAAGAGCAGATACTACATATGTATCGGGTATATGAATAGTGCACGAATATTTATTTCTTGTAATTCTATGGACAATAGACAACTTAAATTATTTCGGACAATAGACAACTTAAATTATTTCGGTTTCATGGACAACATAAGTCTACTAATAACGCAAGTTTCAATATTTATTTCTTATTTATGTAGTTGGTATCATGAACAATAGTCAAAGGCTTAAAATGTTTTTGATAATAGCTTTTCTTTCAATAGTTTTCTCGTAACATTAACCAATAGAATCGTGAGTCAAAAGTGTCTCTCTCAGCTTATGTTTCTATTAAGGGAAACATTGTTATAGGGAGAAAAAATGTTTTTATTTTTTAAAATTTTTAGTTAGCATCATTAGTATTTTTTTTTACACATGAAATACAACTTATAGTTAAAGATTATTGGTCAAAGATTTGATGCGTATAGTCATATGAAAACTTATGAGTTAGGATACTTGATTTTGATATATTATTAAATTTTGATTGAGTCGTTTTCTTTTCCATAGTTTGAATAAACGTGTTGTAATCCATCACTTTGATAAACTTTTCAAGCACGCCCAATTTTTATGTGAAGTTTCAAACATAAATGGAATTTGGTTTATGGTGGAATTCTGAATATTTTCTATGAGTCAATTATGATGAAAACGAGTTATGATTGTCACAAGTTTGCCATAAAATGATAAGCATGACGTAGTGCTTCAATAATTGGTGTGTGAAAAATGTCAATTTTTTTAACTTTTGATCAAAATTAGAGGGAAAAGTATTCAGTCCGTGCAAACCTTGGGAAGAGCATTGAAGTGATAGAGAGACTAGGTTTGAACCATAATTTTAAATTCACCGAGTATGGAACTATTAACTCAATTAACTCAAAAGTTTGATGCAACGAGGAGGGCAAAAGGAATCATGCAAATTTCCATGGTTTTGAACAAAGTATATGTGAATTGAAGATCGTGGATGAATGAATGCAAGGTTTAATTTCAAGTTGTCCATCAGAGGAGTTGTCCTTAAATCCCTTGGCTCTAATTTGTCTTATCCTTTTACATTTGTCCAATCTTAGATAATGAATCCCATGCATGCTTTGAGAGTGGTTTGAACTTTGGACACGAGGAAACTTATTCATGTTCTTCATGAGGAGATCAACAATACCTTGGGGACTCACTATTTTCAATTAATTGTCTTTTTGTTGGAGTTAGAGGTCTAGTTTTCTAGTACATCTATCTGATTGTTGTTGCTTCAACAAATATCAAGTAGTTGGAAGGAATCTAGCTGAGTGTTAAGTAAGCATGTTTTGAATTTTTTTCTTTATATGGATATATACAAAATTTGAACCCAAAATTCGATGAAAAAATCTGATGACATCTGACGAAAAAGACCGTGTCACTGGATTTCACCTTCAAAATTACGAAATTTGATTAAATTTTTTTAAGTTGATAGAACGACATGTCGGATTTCCTACGTATGTCGCATATCCGAAAACGGTTGTCGGATATCCGACGAAGATGTTATAATGATGACTATGCATCAAATTGTTAGATATTATAAATTACAGAAACATTCCGACATGTTTGCTATAGAAGCGGTGATTTACTGAAATTATTTTATTCTTCGACGAATGGTTTGCAAAAATAGTGATGTGTGGAGCTTGATTTTTTAAGATCGGTAGTCTTCATTCAAGCTTTTTGTTAGAAAATGTCAAATAGCAATATTCTTGATCCAGACGAACAAAATCGACAATTGCTTGCTAGATTGTGGGATCGACTGAAAAGAAAGGGTGATGGAAAATGTTATTGTCCATGTAGTCAATGCATGGGCTTTAAGAGGAGAATAATAAAGATCACAACAACTAGAAAACATTGTAGGGAACATGGACACGCTAAGGGGGGGCATGAATATCGTCCATATGTAATTTTTGCATTATAAATGTCTTTATATTGATTGCTTTGGTAAATGTATGTATTATTTTAATATTTCTTATATTAACTTATATCTATTGTTGTTTTCATGTAATTCTAAAGGAAAGACATCCTATGGCATATCGTCCAAAGGAAGTGCTTTCAGAACAAGTACCGAAGGAACATGGAGCTATGAATAATGGAGAACAAGTTAATGATCACTGTTGAAGAAGATTATCATACTGATAACATAGTTGAAGATGATGGTACAAATACATTGATCCATGATTCATTTAATGTTAGAATGGATGATGATGATGATGGTCATGATCATGAAAATATTGATGACTTTGATGATGTTCATGATTTACCTTTTCTTGAGAAGGCATACAAACCCCTTTATGAAGGCTCCAACACAAATATTCTCTATGCTATATTGTTGATAGTGAACTTGAAGGTTATGAATGGTATTTCAAACATATCAGTCACATGGATGTTAAGGTATGTAAAATATTCCATCACATATATATGATCGTGATAAAGGTTATCGTTGTTCCTCTAATAATTGTATTGTTAATTCATAAGTCAAATTAATACGGATGAAATGTGTTTCATTAATATTTATTTATATATTGTATTAACTAGATTTTTATTTTAATTTGTTGTAGCTTGAAAGCTGAATTTTTGTTACCACCGTTAAATATTTTACCTCGCACATATCTAGATTTATCTGCCATCATGAAAGAAATTGGAATGCAGTATGAAGCAACTCATGCATGCCCTGGTGACGATGCTATATATTATAATCAACATGAATTTGCAACAGAATGTCTAGAATGTCATATCAATAGATATCGAACAGATCAAGTAACAAAAATGGTGCCTCACAAGGTTCTTCGTTATATTCCCATTATTCCACATTTGCAACGACTGTTCAGGTGCAAACCAATAGCACAATTTATTGATTACCAAGCAAGGAACATAAGTCAAGATGGAATTATTCGAATTCATGTAGATGGGTCTGCATTTAGATATATGGAGAAAGAATTGCCTCACTTTAAAGATTACCTCGTAATATTAGGATTTATTTGGTAGCATGTGGTGTCAATCCATTTGCAGAGACGAGATCTGTTTACTCAGTGTGGCCTATTTTTGTTATCAACAATACCATTCCTCCATGGTTTTCAATAAAGAGGGAGCACATAATGTTGTCGATGATTATTCCAGGTATATTGTGTCTACAACTTTTTTTTTTATTGTAGTGGCATTTCATTTGTCGTACTTTGTTTCCTAATTTAATATATATATATTTCATTTTTCTCTTGTACATGGTTTCTATATCTAAATGGTACTCTTAATTATATATTTTATATGTTCAAATTGATCAGGTAAGTACCAAGTTAAATATATGAATGTATATATTGAACCTCTTATTGACAAGCTACTAAAGTTATGGAATGAAATCACTATGTATGATGTATCTAGACCAATACGACAAAGGTAATTTCAATTCCATGCAATGCTTGTATGGACATTACATGATGCCCCAAGGTTAACCCATTTTTGCGGCTTGTAATTATAAGTTCCACTTTAATTGCATTTAATTTTATGAACTAGTTAATATACTATTCATGCATGTTTTTTTAAATATTCCATTCATTTTATATATAATTATAATTGACATAGATATTCCATCTCTTTATGTAGGTCTTCAGACAAAGGGAAGATTTGTGTGTCCAGTTTGTGGTCCTAAGATCAAATCTCGTAATTCAAAAAGATTATGAAAGGAGGTGTTTGATGAGTATAGGAACTTCCTCTCTAAGAATCACAGGTATTGAACTACTGAAAAAATATATTCAATGGTGAGCAAGAGACTGCATTAAAACCGCAAAGAATGACACCTCACCTATGGAAGTTGCAATATAATAGAAATCGTCAAGGTACGTATGAATCATCGTATATGAAATGTTATGTATTTTTTTCATTGTGTGTTGTTTACTGTAATTAACATTTATTTCTGTAATTTCTTTATAAACTATGATTCATGATGGTCATCGTGATCATGAAGGCATTAATGGGCTTCCACAAGGAATTGAAAATTATCCTAAACAATTCGGTAGGTTTCCCTACTATGAACACCTACAAATTGCTCACATGTTTGATACAATGCATATACGAAAGAATGTGATTGAAACTTTATGAAAAATATTGGATGGAAGGAGTGAGAAAGAAAAAATTGTGAAATTTGCAAATACATTCAAGAAGGAAACCATGCAATGAAAGATATCATTCAATTTTATAGCAATGGAGACCAAATTAATATAAAATCACTTCCATGGATGTTAATTTAGCAACAAAGTAATGTTGTAAAAGAAGCCATGCAAAAAATTAAATTTCCCACTGGATTTTGTGCGAACATGAAGAATATCATAACAAAGAAAGGTGATTTTGTGGGGGTGAAAATGCATGATTGGCATGTCTTCATCAAGGTAATTATTATGGTATCCATATAATTATTGTTTTTTAATTCCAGTGCATATTGTTGGTATTTTGTTTGTCTACTCCGTGTTTAAAACATAAAATGATTTGTATATTGTTACAGTATGTTCTACCTCTCTTTCTCTCGGACAACTTCGACAACAATGTCAAACAAGTTATATATAATATTGGGAAATACACGAGGTAAGTAGAGATTGTTTGCATGTGCTTAGTGTTTTTTTAATTCATCGTAGAACTTATATTTGATTTTTGTGCACTAATTCATGTTATGTAATATAACTTTCTTTTGTTAAATCTCGTGATTGGTTTGCGTCACTGATTGGTTTGCGTCACTTATAGATGGTTTCCATCTAAAGAAATCCATAAAGAAGATATGACGTATTGGAGGAGAGAAATTACTCATCTCATGTGTGAAATGAAAAATCATCTACCTCCTTCATTTTTCAATGCACAAGAACACTACCTCATACACCAAGTTGAGGAGATTGAATTGTGTGGACCTGTGCACTCAAGATCAATGTGGATGGTTGAGAGGCACTTGAAATTTATGAAGGGTTTGGTTAGAAAACGAGAACGTGCTAATGGCTCTATGATGGAGGGATATATGGTATACCAAAATATGTTGTATATTAGTGAATATCTTCCTAATTTAGCGTCAAAGCTCAATTTACATCGCATTTGTGATCCAGCCTCCAATAACAATTTTGAAAGGGAGTACCAGAAGGGAAAACATAGATCGAGGAAGGTGAAAGGTAATTGTTAACTAGTGGAAATTAATTAATATAATACATTTGACTGTTGATTTTTATGTATATATATCATACATATTTTGTTTTTATATTCAATATATTGCATTAATTAAGAGTGTATAATTTGTTAAGTGAATATACATTGTATTGAATTTTAATTTTGTTGTCATCAAGCAGTTGGTTGAGAGTAGGATGCACTTCATTTATACATCACAAATAATCTTGAATGGATGAAGGTATGGATTGAACGATGCAGACAATATGGTCATCAAATATCATGGGATGGTGTGGCTTCATTGGTTAAAGCAACACATCACAATGGAGATACCATTCTTACACAAAGAGAAATCGATTTAGCATATGGTTTAAAATATAAGCAGGAAAGCATATTAATCAACCACACTATTTACTTTTTTTGCAAACATCTTGATGTACATGTTGATTCTTTTCCCTCTATGGCATAAACATGCACTTAATCATAAATATTGGATAGTTATGTAATCTTTTCGTGTATGGCTTGTTGTACGTAAAACACCATAAGTCTATGTGGTGAAATGGTTGTAGATATTGCATCAAAAAGTTGGATGAAATGAATAAAACATCAGATTGTGGGATATATGCAGCCTCTGAGGTGACCAATTGTTATAGCTGATTTTACCACACCAGGTGAATCACACTTGTATGGCCTTCCCCTATCCCGTTGCAGACTCCTTAGACCCCATTGGACCATTTTTTGTCCTTTGATGTTTCCTAGACCATCCCTATAAACATCTGAAAATTTATATACGTGACTTTTAAACCCCTAATTGCATATATATGCGGGTTTGATCCCTAAAACCGCGTACATCGGGATGTGTACAAAATCCAAATCCTTTTGGAGTTTTCCTTGACATGGATCCGACTCACTTGACTCCTGGACTTCCATATGCCTTGAGATCGCTCAGATTCAACCTTTCATTACCTCGTTGAAAAGCTATATAAGGAACTCTTTGGATACATTGAAGGCATAAGAGAATTGTGAGCAAAGAAACTATAGTCCATTATTGCCGAAACTTGTGCTTGAGTCTGCATCCCTTTGTCCCTTGGAGCACTTTGGTGTTCTTCCCAAGCTTGCCTTTTGCTTGTGAGCTTGCTATCGAGAGATGGAGGATTGAGGTGGTGGAGGCCTAAGTGGGGGATTCAGTTTCTCCGATTCGCAGACGTGCCGACAGAGGTTGTATCCATTGTAATCTCTAATTTTATATTAATAGAAATATCTTTTCTTGTCCAATGATGTATGTTTGAATGAATATTTTATCCATGGATGATTTCAAATGCTTATACATTGTTGATTATATATGCTAGAATAGATCTAACACCAATATATATAGTATGCTTGTATTGTTTAATTGTTGTCGAGGAAGTGATTTATCAATTCAAGCCGAAGTTGGAAAGCTCAACGGGGATCTACTTCAACCGTCCGGAATAAGGTACAAGGTCTGATCCTTTAGTGTTAGATATTTGATTTCTATTGCATATTGGAAAGGATTGATTTCTGGAGTCAAGCTGTCTGTTGTGGTACCCCAATCCATAGGAATTTCTCTCTGTAACAAAATTGGCGACTCCGCTAGGGAGTTCCTAGTAGTTGTCCTTTGGGGGTTTTCTATTGGCATTCAATGACTTTGAATTGGTCTGTTTTCTCTTGTTTCTGTGTTGGGTCTGGGGGCATGTTTTCTTGGTAGTGTCTGATTGGTGTGAATTTTGTCTCATCTTGTCTGTTTGCCTTTATTTTTATGCACCTTTCTTCCTGTACGTGAATTTTTAACTCACAGTCGCGTATATACATGGGTTTCACTGCTATTTCCACGTACACACGTAGGTTTACTGCGAACAGTCGCGTATGCCCTTAGTTTTGCCTTTTAGAGGAATATTGATTGTTGTTGGGTGAATTTTGATGATTTTTGAGTCTCCTTTGATACTGCTAGAGTCTGTATACACATCTATTTCTGATTAGAGACGTTTTTTTTAGGGTAAATTTTCTTTTTTGAAGAATGTTCTTGTCATTGCATTTTTTGATTTTTTGTTTTGGGATTAGTGCATTAGATTTATTTTACCTTAGTACTTTTCTTGACCACTGCTTGAGTGTGCTTACAGAGTCTGGGGGTTGTAGGATCATTCTTTTGCTTTAGTATCTCATTTTTATTTCAAAAAATCCAAAATATTTGCTTATCATTATGCATTGCATCTTGCATTTTGCATAGTACTTGTACTAGATTTTCTTTGAAGTATTAGTCAGGATTTCATATAGGAAAGCTTGCATTTATCATTCGAAGAAAATTGTGCATTTCACGTAGTAGCATACCCTTTTTTCATGGACACAATGCATTTGCATTGATTGTTAGGTGTGCATTTTTCTTCATGTTGTGTCATAACGCCATTAGTTGCATGACCATATACCTCTTTTGAGTAATAAAGCCAATTAGAATCAATGCTTAATTAAAATGAACTACACTATTTTATTTGATAGGGTTCACCAACAAGATTAGGTTTTAGGTTCTTGGAATAGTTCATTGTGAGTAAATTATCCAAGACCACTAAACAACAACATGTATGTGTCTGTCCAGGTGAGTGTGTAAAATTCCTTGGTATAACCAGTGTTTCTCAGGATCCTCCTCTCAAAAGGGAGTTAAGCACAAGGCAATGTGAGCGGTTATTGATTGGGATGACCCCTAGTCATAACTGAGTAGCACTGGAGATATTTCTAGGATTGTATTCATATCTGGGGGCTCTTTCGAGAGTTTCGGGCTTTGCTAACCTGCCCATACGGTCAATCTCGCATGCGACTGTCCGCCTGAGCATTTATTACATTGAGGTGAACTTAGTGGCCTTACCTAGGATATCGAGGGGGTAGTCTACAGGGGTTATTCTATGGGTGTCCCAACTAGGTTGGGGTCGGACAGCACAGTCGCTTTATGTGTTGAAGATGAGGGACACAATAATTGGTTATGTACCTCTGCTTGTTGTGTATGGGAGTCTCAAGCCTCTCCTAGGCGAGACATACCTACTTCATTCGGGAGCTCACTTATCCTACCCTTGACTACTTGTGTTTGGATTTAGATTTTATTAGTGTATGCTCTATGCACGTTAGCTTGCCTAGGGTTTGCGTAGATAGAGAGTCTTTTATATTTTTTTAGTCATTGTGGATTCGGGTGTGGCACATCGCCGTTCTCGTCATTTAGCAGGAATTTCGCCTTCTACATTTCCTCCTCCTTTGGGAGAGAGAGATAGACATTCCAGGCAGACTACTTCTCACATTGATTCACACACGACGGGAGACCATGTTGAAGGTATTCCTGAACCACCTTCTCCCATTCAAGTGGAAGATGGGGAGTTTACTCCTAACTATGATCCTTCACCTGATTTGACTGAGTTAGGTCCTGTGATTTATGAGATAGGTACTTTTCATGATAGACCTACTTACTCTAGTGTTGATCCCCCATTGACGCATCGTCGGTATGGAATGCTGGAGGATGATGAGACTCATTTTGAACCTGCGAGTACTAGTTATGGTAGTTATGGTATGTCTGGTTTTCCCACTAATGATTTGGCATTTTATGTCGAGTTTGAGTTTGAGCCTAAAAATATGGCTGGGGGCACTCTCATTCCTTACCATGCAGAGAGGTTTGGGAGCACAAGTCACATTGCACCTTCCATCCCTGTTGTGTAAGCTACATCACATATTCCTCCTAGGCCTAGGGCTAGTGATCCTATTAGGATACCAGATCCGAGACGAGTGACTATAGGGAACAACACGTACATAATTACACAGGTCCCTTCGTCCTTTGTCCCTAGTTCTTCAAATGTTCACCCTCCACCTCATTCACGTGGTCCTTTGGGTCGAAATGTTGCTACGATTCATGTCCATACTACGGTTGCTCGACCAGTTGTGTCTCAGGTTCACGTACTGTCCGTTGTTTCGGGAGGTCATGTTCACACTTCTAGAGGTCATGTTACTACTTCCGGAGCGTATATTCCTACTTTCGGAATGTATATTCCTACTTCCGGAGTGTATGTTCCTACTTACGGAGTGTCTCATGGGACATCTCATGCAATGACTTATGGGCCTTATCATGGGATGCAGTATGGATAGAGTTCTTCACCTTATGGGTGCGGGTATCAACAACTTGTTTAGTCTCCAAATTACGGCTTTGTAGCTCTGAATAGTCAAGGTACACCACAGTATGGTGCTTCTGTGCCACCCTATACGGGTCAAACAGGAGGAGGGCACTATGGCCAAGGCCATGGTGGTTATGGTAATTAGACCTATGTGAATCAGAACTATCAAGGAGTGGTCCATCGACCTACTCATCCTAGGCTCCCTTTCCTCGCAACACTGAATCTTCCTAACTTGTCAAGATTGACGAACGATCCTGTAGCTCATGACCCAGCTTGGCCGGCTATCCCTACTAACCTTCGCTCGGACATACCCAAATTTGAGGGAAAATAGGGAGAGGATCCGAGCGAACATGTTACTGCTTTTCACCTATGGTGCTCTTCAAATTCCTTACACCAAGATTCGATCCATTTAAGGTTGTTTCAACACACCCTTACAGGGCCTGCCGTGAAATGGTATATAGAGCTACCTAGGGGGGCATTCGCTTTATTCGATGACCTAGCGATGAATTTTATTAACCACCTCCAGCCACTACTGCGGTATGACGCTGGCACGAAACTCTTGTCGACATTTCGGCAAGATAAAGCCACACATATCTCGGACCATATCCAAGAGTGGCGTAGACAAAAGAGGTTGATTAAAGCCTTTATACCGCCATAATTCCTCCTCGAATGGTTCCTTAAGTCATTATTGCCTTATATAGCGAAGGATGTTTCTACATCCAAAGTGAAAAATGAGGAACAAGCCATTTTTAGGGCGCAGGAACTGGATTTGATTTATGCTCAATCCAATTTGTTATATGAGATCATTCCCAATGCTCTGTGTTCTAGTTTCGACCCCAAAGTTAAACCTGGACCACATGCTGATGAAATTGTTGGTTGTGCGAGTGCTAAACCTACGGATTCGGTTGCAAAACAAGTTAGTCAATTGTCAATCAACCAATCTTCTTCGGGACAAGCCATGGCTTCGTCTCAACCCACCCAAACAACGAGTGTGCTTTCGGTGCAATCGTCAGACCAGAAGGGTAACCAGCAGCCCGGACAGAATAAAAAGAAGGGTAAGAATAATCGTAAGGGTGGGAATAGGAATAAAAATGCTAATAATAATGACAAGAATGCCCATAGTGTTGGGGGTTCAAGCAAGATAAACGTAAGGTTAACTTTCCTTGCAAGTTGTGTAAGTAAGATCACCTCACTTGTGCCCTTGTATCAATGAAGCCTCGAGATTCTTAGCGCAGGGCCTAGCTGTGCTGACTAACCCTTTGCCTCACAATCAAAATATGAACTCGAGGACCCATGATCAGTCTGGTGGTGATCAAGATCCGCCGGAGGGTAGTGGTTGTGGTTGCATTAACATGGTATGTGATGCTAAAGTTGTGACCCATGCGAAGGACTATGGTTCGTCACAACCCAACCCAGGTAAGGAACCTAATCCACCAAGAACTCCTTTGCGTATTGAAAAACCTATGGATAAACCTGAAGCTACACCTCACATTCCTAAGGGAGTCCTTAAGTGTTCGGGGCACAATCTTAATGCTCGAGCTGCCCAGAACTATTCTACTGTCGAGGATTTGGGCCACACTCCTTGTGCAATGTCTGCACTAGAAGTAGTTCAGAATTGTCCTTCACAAAGGAAGGCTTTGCTTTCTGCCCTTGGTCTGGATGATGATAATTCTTCCTCCATGATTAAATTTGAAACTGCAGGACTTTAGCCTCTCTTTCCTTACTATGTGTCTCTTTTGATTCACGTAGAATGTCTTAACATGACCATCAAGTGCACTATGATTGATGAAGGCGCTGCTGCTTCTGTGTTGTCTTTATCATGTTGGAAGGGTTTAGGTTCCCCTGATTGTCTAAATCTGCAACCATGTTAACTGCGTTCGATGGGAGATATTTTAGGCTGCACAGGATCCTTCCTTCCCTTAAGGTCCGTTTGGGAGGGAAGACTATTGCGATAGAGGTCAAGGTGGTTGATGCGCCCCTTGACTACAATCTCTTGCTGGGTAGGAATTGGATGTACAGTGTGCAATCCGTATTTTCTTCACTATTTCACGTTGTATGCTTTCCATTTAATGGGAATATAGTTACGATTGATCAAACGTCATTCAAGAATCCGTCGGTTACCGCATCTTTGGGAGCTTTGATCCCGATTGTAGAGCACTCTCAGCCGGAAAATGGGAGTGTGGGTGTGGGCATGTATCCATCCCTCACAGAAAGTTTTAGTTGTCCTGCACCTATCCTTATGATAGGGTCTAGTTCCGTTGAGGATTCGACATCTATGAGATCGGTGAATTTTCACACGAGTCATATGGAATATCCTTGGATTCTTCCTACACCGAGTACTTCGAGTGAGCCCATCATGACGGACGTGCCGTTGCCTACAACTATGGTAGCTTATCAAGCTAATCTTGAGTGTGTTGCAGATCCTAGTCCTTCGTCTTCATGGATGGAGGAGGAGGACACATATGTGCTGCCTGGATGGGCAGTACAGTATTCTCACGCGCATGACTGCCTTGATAGTTTTTTTCCTTTAGACGAAGCAATTATTGAGGCCATGTCGGGAGTTGAGCCACCATGGGAAGAGCTCCATCATATATCTTACTTTCTTCTCGAGCTTGACCGCTTGGAGCATGAGGACTTTAGGGAGGTTCTTAGTGAGAGAATTGGTAGTCCCATGGTTCCATTAAGTTCTCATGGTCTGATGGCTGATGGGAATGTGGAAAATATATCTCCAACGATTCCAATAAATATCTCTCGCGATCCTGGCAGGATAGAGAATGTCTATATTGGGGCAAAATGTTCCCATGCTGAGATTCAAGAATACACCGAGCTGTTTAAAGAGTTTTGTGATATCTTTGCTTGGTCTTATGACGAAATGCCAGGTATCGACCCTCGCATTGTTAAACACGAGATTAAGACTTATCCCAATGCTAAGCCTGTTCGACAATGATTGCGTGCAGTGAATCCTAGGAAAGCACCCGCGATTAAGGCAGAGATAGAGAAACTGTTGAAAGCCAATTTTATCTATCTCGTTCTCTTGATGGAGTGGGTTTCAAACCTCGTTCTGGTTGATAAGAAGCAGGGAGTGATCCGCATATGTACTGATTTCCATGATTTGAATCGTGCTTGTCGTAAGGACAATTTCCCCACACCATTTATTGATTAGATTTTGGATGAGTGTGCGGGTAGCGAGGTTTTTTCCTTTATGGATGGCTTTTCTGGATACAATCAGATACAAATTAAACCTGAGGACCTACATAAGACTGCATTTATTTGTCCTTGGGAAACTTTTGCATATCAGAAAATGCCTTTTGGACTTAAGTATGCCGGAGCTACTTTTGAGTGGGCTATGACCTTGATCTTCCACGATCTCAAATCGATCATCGAAGTGTTTTTGGATGACCTTGCTGCTCATTCTCGTATGAGAACGTGTCATTCCTATCATTTGAGATTGGTATTCGAAAGGTGCCACCATTATTTGGCCAGATTAAATCCTCACAAGTGCATCTTTTGTGTGAATTCAGGTCACTTATTAGGATTCATTGTTTCTAAAGAGGGTATAAGAGTCGACCCTTTGAAGGTTGAGGCAATACTTCAGTTGTCTCCCCCGAAGAATATTCGTCATCTTCAATGTTTGCAAGGCATGACCAAATTCTTACGAAGATTCGTTGTCAATTTTGCCAATTTGACTAGAGGCTTCATGAGTATTTTGAAAAAGGACACCACCTTTTGTTGGGATGAGCGAGCCCAAGAGTCCTTTGATGTGCTCAAGTGAGCCCTAGCATCGGCCCCGGTGATTAGTCCCCCAGACTATAGCCATGATTTTCTACTTTATGTGGCCGCGTCCATGGAGACGATTGGTATGGTTTTGGTTCAAGAGGATGAGGAGCTCCAAGAGCATGTCATATACTGTCTGAGCTAGAATCTTATTGACGCAGAGATGCGTTATTCCCATGTTGAGAAGATTTCCTTAGCTACCGTACATGCAGTTCAATGGTTGAGACATTATATTCTCCTTCGCCAGAACTTGGTTGGAGCCCATGTCAATCCATTTCAATTCATCCTCACTCGAAGGATGATTGGGGGGAAATATAATAAATGGATTGTCATCTTGCAAGAATTCGATCTCGAGTTTGTTTCAGTAAAATCAAAGAAATCATTAATTTTTGCAGAGCTTATATCGGATTTCCCAAGCGAGGCCGAGGAGTTGATTTGTGAAGATAAATTTATCGATGAGCACATCTTCTTAATATCAACTTTAGACCCATGGTATGGGGAGATCATTATATATCTACAAACATTGAAGGTCCCTACTCACCTCTCACGAGATGAACGACGACGATTACATCACATGTCTAAGAATTACCTCATAGTGGATAACACTTTATACCGCCGAGGTAGTGCTGAATGATTGCCATAGAGGGGCATGTGGTGGTCATTTATCTGGGCTTTCTACAGCCCAAAAAATCTTAAGAGCGGGTTATTTCTGGCCGTTGATCTTTAAGGATTGTGTAGATGCGATCAAGAGGTGCCACCCTTGCCAGGTGTTTGCACGTAATATGCGCTCAAAACCTGCCCCATTACATCCCATCATCACCGCCGGTCCCTTCACTAAGTGGGGGCTTGATTTTATGGATTGCAACCCAGCTTCAGCTGGGGGGCATCATCATATCATAGTGGCTGTCGACTACTTCACGAAATGGGCTAAGTCTATGCCTACAATTAAATCTGATGGTGAGACAGCCGCGCACTTCGTATTCAACCAGATTATTACTCAGTTTGGGATTCCAAAAGAGCTTGTCACTGACCATGGCTCGCACTTTTAGAATCATATGATGGAAGAGTTGGCATCCAAGTTAGGGTACAAGCAAGAGCATTCCCCCTCTTACTACCCTCAAGCGAATGGACAGGTAGAAGCAGTGAACAAATCACTCAAATCCATTCTCCAACGAACCATCACACAAAGCAAGAATAATTGGCACATTATGTTATATCCTGCTTTGTGGGAATATAGAACCGCTATTAAGACTGCCATGGGATTTTCTCCATATCAACTTGTACATGGAGTGGAGTCGGTATTTCTGATTGAATGCAAGATTCCTTCTTTGAAGCTAGCCATAGAGCTCTTACCAGACACTTCACCATTGGAGGAGCGTTTGGTCCACCTTGAGCAATTTGATGAGCAACACCGAGATGCCTTGGTGGCTCTAGAAGTAAATAAGCATCGCGTTAAGGTCCAATATGATAATTCTGTGTGTCCAAGGAGGTTTAGTGAGGGATACTTGGTCCTTTTGTGGGATCAACCAAAAGAACCCTTGGGGGCAGGAAATTTTAACCCCATGTGGCATGGTCCTTACGTCATTAAGCGTGTGTTAGAGAAGGGCGCTTATGAATTAGTGGATTATGAGGGAATGGCCTTGGAGGAGCCTAGAAATGGGCTCTATCTCAAAAAGTACTATGCATGATTTGTAGCCAAGGCTGGTTATTGTATATTATTGTACAGTTTTGCATAGCTAGGTCTTTTTCTTATGGTGATCGGGTTTGTGATTAGTTTCTGTTCCTTTTGGCAGATGTCAATGGAATCTTCCACCTTCATAGGATTCGTGGATTGTGCGAGCCGTCACACTCAACACTCAACCTCTACTGCTTGGGTGATTTATACTCCTATGGGTCAGGTATTGTCTTTAAGAGGCGTATGTTTACAACCATGTTCAAACAATGTTGCTGAATATAGTGCTGTTATTGAGCTTCTACGAGATGCCATCTTACATGGAATTCTCTCTCTTGAGGTACGTCTTGATTCGAAGTTAGTAGTGTCACAGCTTAATGGTTTGTACCATGTTAGAGATCCGACATTATTAAAAATATTCTTACGTGTGAGATTATTAGAACAGCAAGTTGACAATATAACATACATACATATTCTAAGAATTAATAATCAAGTTGCTGACTCATATGTTAACTACATGTTAGATTGGCATTTGTTTCATACACAATAAGCTCATCACAAACATAAATTTTTACACATGTAAATAAATAAACTAATCATCATAAAAAAAATTACAAACATCCAAAATATGATAATACATAGGGTCATAATACAAAAATGGGCCTTTTGAGCCACCAAAATATAATACATGGTAGTACAAAATGTATCACTCCCAGGTATCTAAGCCTATGGAGGAGGAGGGGGGTTGTGATCGTGGAATGTCACTACAGATCTAGCTAACTGTCGAAATAGCTGCACCCATGCTCGTGGTACACCCACCACCTGGCGCTGCATGGCCTCAGGAAAGTCCTCGACTTGCGCCATGGGTACTCTGTGTGTCAGTCTCACGAAGTTGGTATGAATGCTTTGGAGTGTCCGCTCCGCATCCACACCCGTGATATCGTCTCCTCTTCCCCTCCTTCTATGACGAGGGAAGCCTTCAGGATGCCATGGTCCCACATCTTCATACATATGGTAGTTGTCACTATGTATTGTCACACAAAAACATGTCTTTTGATTCCACATAATCAGAAAACACAAAAAAATAAATAACTCAAATTTTTTTAAAAAGAGGGTCAAGATTCGTTACCTATGTCACCGTATGCCGATCCTAGTGGTGCCGGCATGTTCGGGTCTCCCCAGAAATATATCCCTACATAGGGGTAGTCATCGATGGAAACTATCTATCGTCGCCACCATGAAAATAAATCAGCTGGATAGGGTTTGGACACCCTACCTCCACCCAGTCTGCACATCGCATCCACCCAACACCGTTGCGCTAGATCTTGAACCTTGTGTAGAGGAATGTCAACTCTAGGGCTCAATCCAGAAATACACTCAAAGAAAAATGTGCTCAGTATGCTGCTGGAACCGAAGTTTCGCACTCTACCCATCTTGCACTCACTGAGATGGTGTTTCATGTTTCCCAGTAGCATAGTGCTCCAATTGTACACCATGGGCTTAATGCACTCCACTGCATAGAACATCAGAGGCAGCGAGGCCTGGTGGAGTGAAGCCAAGCTTGCTATCCTACCCAGTGTCAGTAGGATGGCCTTTAGGCCTAGCACCTGTATGGAGTTAGTTAGGATCTAACTCCCCACCTTCTCCATGTTCGGATAACAGTACACCACAATGTACTCATCTATAGTCAAGCCACCTCTGGGCTCGCGAGAGCGTAGGTTCACTACTTCCCCTCGTCGGGAAAGTCCAGTAATAAAGTATATGTCCTCCAATTCTATGGTGAGGGACATCCCATCTATCTGGAATGACTCTGAGTCTGGATCCTAGTATTCCACTAACATCTGCAGTAGTCCTGGTTTGGCTCTTAAGCCACCAAGACACCAAAATTTGTATAGCCCAAATGCACGTAACTCTTGTTGAGCCATTAGATCTGCCCTTACTGCCTCTTCTACATCACCATGTTCACGTTCTCTCCATTCTAGGACCATCCTGCACAAAAAATTTGAGTTTTGTCCATTAGAATACTTAAAAAACATTGAGCGTGGCCGCATACGCATATGTTTGCTAAAAAGCCGTGTATGTATGCGACTTTGAGGGTATTTTCCGTGTATAGCCATCCCTATACGCGAAAAAATCCTTGATTTTCACGTGGGCTGGGGTGCATATCTTAGAATGTCCTAGAATTCCAAATACACCATGCAATTTGACAAAATTTGCATCAAAATGAAAGAGTAGAGCATGGGTAAGTACCTGGAAAAAACGGTAGTGGATTCCGCCGGCTGGATCTCCTGGAATTTGTTGTTGAAGTTCTAAGCTCAAATGGGTAAAAGTTTCAAATGTTTTATAATGTTTTTAATTATTTACTATTTATAGAAATTTTTCAAATTTTTGAAAATTTTTACCCCCTTTCCTATAGTTTGGACCGTTTCTAATCCCTTTGGACCGTTTTTGGACTAATTTATGATGTAGGAGACCTTTTGGAGTGCCGTTTCAACCGTTGGATTGACCCGTTCATGTCGATTTTAGGTATCACGTCTAAACTGGCATATAGGTTAAGTTTCATCACCATTTTCATTTTGCATGACCTTATGACCGTTTCATTATCGCCTTAGGTACGAACCCACTCTATTATGTCACAGAACCTTCTTGTTGTCTTAGAAGTGGCATGATATGAGTGGTAGAGATTGACGTTACATGCGTACCCTAGTTAGCACCTTATTTGCATTTGGTGCCCATGCTGACATTTTGTCCCTTAGGGTGTGGGAGTCCGTTGTATAGTATTGCCATGACATTTCGCAAGAGCGTCATACTCCTCTTGATCTTTTGCTGGCCTATTTCCCTCAGGACTCCCTTATGTCAAGTTGTAATTGCATTATCATGAGCTTTTCCTGCCTTATTGAGCCTTACACCGGCTTCCCTGACATTGAGTTTCAGCCATATAGCCCGAGCTTGTCTCATGTCTAGTCATGCAAAGCCATCTTATATATCCTTTGCAGCTTGATTCCCGATTTTTACCGGGAGGGGACTTTCCCCCAAGTGTCGCTATCCTACACATGTCTCCTTGCATTGAGCATAGGTATGTTGCATTGCTTGGAACTAGTTTGTTTGCCCATTATGACACTCATCTCCTCCTAGTCTGTAACTATAAAGTAGTTTTATTTTTTTTCAAGCTTTTTAAATATTTGAAAAATTCCAAAAAAATCAAAAAACCAAAAAGCCGGACAAGGAAAGATGTTATCTTTTGGTAGCTGTCGAGACGTGTCACCTTCGAACAGAGCACTCTATATCACATCCATTGTTTGGGTTTATAGTTTGAATTTAGGAGCTGTACTCGTTTATCTGAGTTTATGTCCACCAACTGGTTAAGCTTCCAGTCCCCATGGAGCCTCTGTCGATGCCTCCTGTGTCGCAGAGATGTCCCGGTTTTATATATCGAGTCTATGCTACCTTTATTCAGTCACCATTCACCGTTATGCTCTTGTTCGAAGGAAGTTGAAACCTGAGTCGGCCATTCCCTAGTTATCTTGACTTTGCATGTTGGCCATTCTTGGTACAGTTACTGGTTCGTGCACCTTATGATCGAGTCCTTCCACATTATACAGATTTGTTGAGTACCTCGTGTTGGATGATGGGGGATGCCTTAATTCCCTCCTTCCAGCATATTTCATCCCATCAACTTCAAATCATTTATTCTGGGATTGGAATATAGAGTCATTTTTGAGTGCCTTGAGAGTTGCAGTAATCAGTGGTAGGTTCTCTCACCATCGACAGTGTTTTGGGAATACATCAATGTCCCCTCATCGATGGATCCTCTCAAGTGTTCGACCTCAAAACATTTATTCACACTTGTTAGTTTTTACTCTAGTACCTTGATTCCCATTTTCATTATTGGTGGGTGATCTCACGTCTATTAACGGTATACATCAATGACCGGTAATCAGACAATGGACTACTATGTTCCACCTCGACACCTCTATTCACATAGTAGGATATGTACTCGTAGCGGTTTGTGTAGAAGACCTTCTAGATTGGTGGAATCTCTTATATGTTACCTCCTTGATCGTGCCAGTGTTCATGAGATTTCAGCTCTCATGACTTGATTCCAGTATATGTCAGACATTTCCAGTTATTATGGAGATCTTGATCAATTGTATATCTTCAGCTATTATGGAGATCATGATCCTTTGTATATCTTCATCATGGATATTCTGATCTATATATATTGTTTGTGGCGATGACCACCTATGTGATATTTTGTATCATGCCTATTCATGGCCATTGTCCTCTTATGTATCCGGGACTGCTATATGTATGTGCAGTTATGTGCAGAGTTGTATCATTGTACTATGCTGATTGGGTGGCTGGTCTTGAATTTGGGATCCTTCATCACTCCACTTCTGGGATGGACTTATAATGTATTTCGGCCATCGTATGACCCCTCTGACCTCATACATTAGGGGGCATATGTTATAGCTGATTTTACCACACTAGGTGAATCACACTTGTATGGCCTTCCCCTGTCCCGCTGTAGACTCCTTAGACCCCTTGGACCATTTTTTGTCCTTTGATGTTTCCTAGACCATCCCTATAAACATGTGAAAATTCATATACGCGACTTTTAAACCCCTAATCACGTATATACGCAGGTTTGACCCCTAAAACTGCATACATCGGGATGTGTACAAAATCCAAATCCTTTTGGAGTTTTCCTTCACATGGATCCGACGCACTTGACTCCTGGCCTTCCATATGCCTTGAGATCGCTCGGATTTGACCTTTCATTACCCCGTTGAAAAGCTATATAAGGAACTCTTTCGATACATTGAAGGCATAAGAGAATTGTGAGCAAAGAAACTATAGTCCATTGTTGTCGAAACTTGTGCTTGATTCTACATCCCTTTGTCCCTTGGAGCACTTTGGTGTTCTTCCCAAGCTTTCCTTTTGCTTGTGAGCTTGCTATCGAGAGATGGAGGATTGAGGTGGTGGAGGCCCAAGTGGGGGATTCAGTTTCTCCAATTCGCAGACGTGCCGACAGAGGTTGTATCCATTGTAATATCTGATTTTATATTAATAGAAATATCTTTTCCTGTCCAATGATGTATGCTTGAATGAATATTTTATCCATGGATGATTTCAAATGCTTATACATTGTTGATTATATATGCTAGAATAGATCTAACACCAATATATATAGTATGCTTGTATTGTTTACTTGTTGTTGAGGAAGTGATTTATCAATTCAAGCTGAAGTTGGAAAGCTCAACGGGGATCTACTTCAACCGTCCAGAATAAGGTACGAGGTCTGATCCTTTAGTGTTAGATATTTGATTTCTATTGCATATTGGAAAGGATTGATTTTTGGAGTCAAGTTGTCTGTTGAGGCACCCCAAGCCATAGGAATTTCTCTCCGTAACACCAATGTTTCTTCTAGAAGTGACATACATCAAGAAATATCATAAAATCGATACTATGGGTATCTAGAAGATATTATTCAGTGTGACTTTAAATCCTTCAAGGTAGTTATGTTCATTGTCAAATGGTACAGTTACGATTGAATCAACATGATCTCGGTAAAACTATTATTGAACATGATAATGGATTTACCATGGTAAATACAAGGTTGTTTGAGCCATGAAC
>LPNX010018493.1:0-7500 GCA_001517045.1 Pseudotsuga menziesii | reverse complement strand
TTCATACTGATCCAGAGGTCACAAAGGAAACCAAATTTATCGAGTAGACCCACATAGCCGGAGCCAATACCTCCCAAATTGGTAAGTAAAAACCTCTTCGAACTCATCGATTAGGTATGGTTTCCATTCTTTATCCAATCTCAGTTTATTGTCTCTTCAAAGGAATATGGAATCTTAGTCCCAAAGGTGTGGACTATGAATTACCAGTATGCATACATGAATTATCTTTCTCACCAAGAAAACTGTAGCCTCATGTTTCATCTCTAGCTCACTGCCTTCAACTATGGATGTTCCTTCCTCTCCTCCTACATGATTCCCACCCAAATTATTTAGTTGAGACCTTAGGGTCCTTCTATTTTATATATTTCCCTTTCTTGGAAATATTCTCATCAACATTAGTTGGTGCTACCTCATTGTCTTCAAACACTAGTTTATTTCTGACCATCTTATGATTTGTTCATGATCCTTCCTCTATCCATGTTGTTTAAAGGATTGGAGCAAATTTGTGTAGAATTGTTAAGTGATTTTACAATGGAGAGAGGCGACATGAAAAGAGCCTTCACCATTTCTTATATTATTTCAATGACAATAAATGAATCAATTACAAAGTGGTTGAACTAAGAGCGAAGAGGAAACAATATAGTGGAGAAAAGAATGGGGTACATGAATCCAACATTGAAAGGATCCACTCAATTCCCTCTTCTCATTTTCCATAGTTGTGGCCCAAGTTGTTTTTATCTAAATCAATGGCCCTTATAGGGTTTCCAAAACCAATGAGGACGAGTTATCATTACATGATCTTAACCCTCTCCACAACATGCTACGTCACAAGATCCTTCACCATTGCATTGAAGCCACACCTTCTCATTATCCAAGCATTCAAATCATTCAATTACATGTTGTCGAGTCCTTAGCTTATTCTTTTGTGGGTTTTAACTATATTCCCTTCCATATTGTATAATGCTATATCTCTAAAAGGGGATGTTCATCTACTTCATTCTAAATATTGTGTTTTTTGTCACCTTGTAACCACCTCAATATTTTGGCAAGAAATCACACCGGCTAGTACATGGGAATCTAATATTTTATTCTACTCATAGACCTTTTGCAACAATTTTATGGTTTGGATATAATGTTTTGATCCTTTGTATGTAAAAATCAAACCAAATATATACTTTAGATATAGGGATACTGATCCACTTCACAAAGAAGTTTAAGGAAGCATTAGTAGCCCATCATTTATTTTGGCATATATATCAATTGGCATATGGTTTCTATTTTTTAATATTTTTTTCTTTGAATATCTCAATGCAAAAAATCTTTGAAATAATTGTCTCAGAATCTAGTTTATCATTTGTCTATAGTTATATTCAATATAACAAAATCACTTCATAGGTTTATTAACTCGGTCATTATTTTGCCCAGTGGTTTAAATTTTTTTCCTTTTCACCAAATCTCTAAGACACTATCACCAAACTCCTTCAAGTTCTCAAGGAGTCCATACAGACTCAAATACTTTATTTTCATACAAAAAAAACCATCTATCTGCGAAAATATAATGCATATATGAATGGGGAACTTCTGGACTCTTGGATCCACAACCTATAGTCTCATTTTCAGACATATCCCAGTAGGTGAGACAATTAGCATTTTATCCATAGTGAAATACGTGTATGGAGTCACTCCCTCAAATAGGAAATCACTGAAGTTGTAAGTGTGATAGATTGCATATATTAAGAAACTAGTCATATTTAGAAAAAGTCAAGTGAAATTTTAAACAAAATATCTTCATGATAGCCTGATTCTAGCCCATGATCTAATCCCTCCCAGGTTGACCAAAGACTCTCACAAGTGAAAAGGATAAACATGACAATTTGTTCTTGATTGAAAACAATTATAACTTAATTATGTCATAAAACCCCATGAATAAGTTTCATTATAGGTGAAGATAATATTTATGTGGTGTGTTGCTTTAATCTGTTTTAGAAAAGGTTACATATCTCTTTAACATCAACATTGTCTCCTTGTTTACAATTTAAGAAAATGAAACATCAACTTATTCCCTTCTTGATGTCTATCATGTTACAAAAACAAAAGAAAGAAAGTCATCACTAATCTCATAGTGCAAAAAAATGAAGACTTATGAGTGAACAACTAGCTATCACATAAATAATACTTTGAAACATGAAATGTCATGTTAATACAAGTGAATGAGTCAGCATTCGATAAAAAAATTCATCCTAAATCATTACCACCTTAAAATCCCTCTCAAGATTGATTACAATCTCAATTTTCATAGAGGTGATGGAATTTGTTGACTTCCAAATCCCAAAGTACAAATGAAAGAAGAGTTTCGATGTTCAAATGGAAAATGTTACATGTTCTCCTGGGGAATACATGCATTAAGAATTATCAAGCTTCAACAATGAAACAAGGATAATCAAATTATGGGAATCTCAATATTCAAAGGGAGTATTTTAGATTGAAAAATTAAACCTTTTAGGAGAAATGAACCATGTATTATGAAATGGTACAATATGACTGCTATATGCCTTGATCCTATCATGTGATTCATCCATGTATAGATTCCTTTCGTTGGAGAAGTGTCAATCAGATCCTAGCTCTGCCATAAATTCTTCCATTTTTCCCCAAATGGATCTGTTGGTCACCCTATATGCTAATCAATTACAACTAACAAACATAATGCTCAATATGAATTGTCAACCCAGGGAATTCTTTTTGTTTCAAAGATAATTAGCACAATATATGCATAAACACTTAAGTAGTTGATTGAATGAATGAAAACTGAATTATCCTACCTGTCTTCTCAGTCAAAATCTTCTCATGGCTAAGGCTAATATATTTTATCCATCTAAGAATTCATAAGTGCATTTACTTTCCTACAATCACTAATCCAACAATCACTGATCTATAGACTTACTTTTGTAGAAAGTAAACTATGAAGATATCAGACTACCAGGAATTAGCTAAGATTTGTCTAAATGATCTAAGATGAAAATTATAAATGACAGTAAGGAATCACTCCAATTGAAATCATAATCTCACTAATTCAATAAACTCCAATAAAGATAAATAATAGAAATAAACTAGAATTGAGCTTCACTGTAACAACTAATTGGTACACTTGCATAAAGAGAAACTATCCTAAACAGTTGACTGTCACACCACGTAGTTGTAGCTAATTAGAATACAATCATTAACTATCAAAGGAAAATGCTATTATCAATCATCATTGTTACAACTCATTGTAAAATGCATCTACTGTAATTTCACACCGCACAATAGAAATAAACTAAGCATCTAATTAAATCGGCAATCTCTGTGGTAAGGCAGGCTTAGCCTTCGAATAAAGATGTCATGAACTAATGCAACTTAACATATAAGGATATGAATAATTCTTCTCCCTATATTAAAAATGTTAATCCACAGTTACAACACTTTGTTACATCTTTCACAGTCTAATATCAATTAACCAACCCCAGGCTCAAATCACCTTCTTGTATATATACATGAATACCACAATTCAGATCCACTAATATCGGGTAGCCATGAAGATCTACGATCTTCAGGATGCCATGTTACAACAAAGCAGTTACAGCCACGAATAGAATTGAATGAATATATGGAATATAGGGAGTATTGTTACTCTGGTTGTTAATGGATCAACGAAATCAATTGGATGGGAAATGCTTTGTATGTTGCAGCGATGCCCTGAGTAGCGAAGCGCTGTTGCAGCTACCACGTGGAGAGATGATCGCATTGTTTCCATTCAACGTATGGAACTGAGACTAAGGAGTAACAACTGGTACAAAATATCCCTTTCTTCTTCAGACTAAGCGGCTTGCTACACCTATGTTCGTCAAGGCTTGGAACTATCTTTATCAAATCAATACATATTAGTGCAATTAAAAAGATAGATTTCTAACCATAACAATATTAGGCATTAATAGAATAAGTCAATAATAAATCATACCTGTAATGATTTATGCTCAATTTAAGGAAAAACATCTATTTGGTGTATGGAAATGAAGTAGGACAAGGCAAAAATATATAATTGGTGTGGTAAAAAAAGGGCCTATTCCTGGATCCAACATCTCCCCTCAACTATCTAATTGCATGTCCTCATGCAACAACTTCCACTATTATGAGTCTGACTCTGGACCTCGTTCATGGAGAGATGAAAAATTTAAGGAACTTTCAGGTAGTTCACCCCCATCTAGATATCCATTACAAGTAGCCCAATATCTCCGACACTTCCTCTCCTCTTCCTTAGTCAGTGTATAATCATCCTGTTGCGTCTGCAAAAATTCCCCAAAATTCTAAAAAATTTGGGACCCCCCCTTTTTCCTTTGAGTTAGTCAGTTCTCTTCTTGTTTTCAGCTTGTTGTTTTTTGGCCTTTGGATTTTGAAGCGTCTTCCAGGAATTTTGGTTGCTATCAATCATGGTTTCTCCTCTTTTAAATGATCTAAGGAATCCCATCTTGAGCTCCTTTTTCTTGCTTTGCAAATTCCTTCAAAGTTTTCTTATATCGGGAGGTTTTACATTTGACTATTCCGTCGTTGCGGGTGTTCTTCAGCTCTTAGTTTTCTTTTCCGTCCCGCCATTGCGGGTGACTTCCGGAACTTGGTTGTTTTTTCCGCCCCACCGTTGTGGGTGTTTTTCGGATCTCCATTGTCATTTTACGCCGACTGTGCGAGGATTGGTGTCTTCGTTTACCGTTGCGGGTGGTGGAATTTTCCTGTCTGTTTCGGGCGTTGTTTATTCCGCATCAGAGGGGGATAAAGACTTCCATCTCCACCGTTGTGGATCGTTGGGAGTTCAGAATTTTGTTTTTTGCCGACCGACGTGTTTCGGAGCCCGGTAGATTGCATTTTTCTTTGTTTTGGACAGTATCTTATTCCGAGTCTCCGCTGTTGCGGGAAGGGCCAGACTCTCGGTCATCCGACCAATGTATCTGCCACCGCCCGACTGCGGTTCTCGATCGCATGAGCTATGTTTTACATTGTGGATGATGGAGTAGAGAGGATGGTTTTCCGTTGTGGAGAGGGCTGAGCTTCAGTCGCCCGACATAACTTTCATGACCGCTACGACTAAGTTGACCTGTCGCACGTGTGGAGTTCTATATATACGGTGGGCATGTTTTGGTTTTTTTTATTGTATTTTTCACCCAAGCCGTCATAGTCCGCTCCGCGTTGTCGAACTCGCGAGTCTTGTGGAAGCATCGTGCTCGTACCTTGTCCAGCTGTCGATTGGAAACTCAACCATTGTCACCACAGCATCTGCGCACCCTTGCCAGGTAGGATCGTAACCGCCTTGCCTAATGCTTTTCAAAGTTTTTTTTGACTGGATAGTGTTAGCTTTGGTGGGGGTTATTAGGTTTGGTTCCCCTTTGCATTTTTCCGGCATCCTTAGTGCTGTTTCCTTCCCGCGGTTAGGCCCATCTTATTCCTCGGTGGTTGTGGTCCGTTCATCTAAGAATACACGGTTGGATAGGTGTCCGCGGTTAGAAGGGGGGAGTTTGTTTTTTTATATAGAACCCTCGGGCCATTTTGGTTTCGCCTTGAACAAGTGGAGGAAGACGAGGTGCAGGCGGCCATTATGCCACCTGCACCTGGTTTGGTGCTAGTAATGATGGGTTCCGTCAGTATTTTGATGGGGTTTTAGGCGAAAATTCATGGTAGATATCCGGCCAGTCAGTTTCCCCGCATTTGCCCTTCTCTCGAGCCCTAGCCTGTGCCTGCACCGCACTGTTCGTTGTTTTCCACCACGCGAAACCCTAGGGCCGCGCCGCTGTTGGTTTTTTATGATTTGAGGGTAAAATGAACGGTGGTACTGGTGGGAGCACCCTGCGCGAAAGGTTGTCATGGATTGCCGTAGCTTATGGCCGCACCGATGTAGTTACCATATCTGCGCGCAGCATAAGCTTTGGCATTTTTGTCCTTGCTAAAACTGTGTATAAGTTTGAAAGATAGTTGCGACTTGCGTTTTTGCATTTGTATTGCATGTCGTTTCATTGGTAAAAATGGCATTTTGTGAAATAATGCAAGTTGGATGATAGACCCGTTAATGAGTAAATTCATGTTAGTACTATAGCTCATTATATTGCAGAAATAGTCTGAGTTTTTGTGCTGATAGTTTCAGATAGTCAGGATATAGATTGGTTGTGCATACATGTGAGGGTTGCTTTCTTACTTACACATTGATATAAGATAATAGCACAACTCAAAAGATTGCATGACTAGTTCAAATCCTTCAACTTGAAGAGCCTATATATGATATCATTATAGTCATATAGACAATGGAGAAAGAATAAACTGCTTCATAATATTCACAAATTTGAATTGCTTAATATCATGATGTTTTACATTGCAGGAGGATTTTAAAATGTCCAGAAGACAGAAAAAGAAGGCCCCTGTGGTAGAAGAACAAACAGCAATAGAGGTCGTCCTACCAATTGAGTATATATATGAGGATACCCAGTGTGTCACGGGGGTGGACCCTGAGTATAAGTGGGGAGACATATACAGGCTGATTTCCCGTAGGGAATTCCCAGATATGGGCCTAGAGGAAGAACCCATTTACACAAACATAGAAAGATCTGCAATTATGAAGGTTGCCACCAGGCCAGAGATGTTTCCATGTTCTGAGGTGATGAAGTGGATCCTGCCACACACAAACCATGGCTCAATGCTTATCTGTAATGTTGAAGGTCAGGGCTATGCTGCCTTTAGCCCTGGATATGTGGCCTTAGCTTACCACATGCCTGAGCCTCAATTTTTCTTGTCCAATGAATGGTTGGACAATCTCAGGATGGATTTGATAGAAACCATGAGGAGAATGCTATTACCAGGGAAGCTCTATAGACATAGAGCTACTGAAGATTATGACATAGCCAGCGTTAGAGCCCCTTACAGATTCATAGCTCTAATGCTGAATAGGATCTTCGGGAGGGCTAATGGCAGATTATTCAAATTCGAATGGATACCCCTGATTTTCCATGTGGCCACAGAAGGGACCATCTTCAACTGGTCCAGCCTGGTATCTAGTAGTCTATCTTCTTTTATAGCTGCAGCAAAAGGAGGAGTAGAATAGAAAAAATCTGAGTTTTATATGAGCTCGATCCTGATTGACTGCATACTATGCCACCAGCCCTTCCCCGGGCTCAAATGTGTTTGGGACAGGGACAGAATGCCCATATATGCAGCCTACAAGCTACTGGGGGCTCATCAATACCATAGTTATTATCGAGAAATCTGTGAGCATTTTATCATGCCTCTGCACACTCTTCTCTTCCGAAAGGAATGTGACTGCATGTCTGAAGAAGCTATGCAGGTAGTAGAGGAGTATGGTGATTATTTCTTGACAGAGAACGGGATGCATCTTAGAATGTTTGGTGGGTCAAGGACACCTTATCTGCTGCCCAAGTATGCAACAGATTATATAATCCATAAGGAGGCTGTTAGACAGGTGTTTATTGA
>LPNX010018491.1:0-18384 GCA_001517045.1 Pseudotsuga menziesii | reverse complement strand
CCCTAATTGTCACCTAAAATCAGAGTTTTCCGTTTATTTCAGTATTATGTGGCATCTAAAGTGTCCTTAAAGGAGTCCATGATTGTGCATCAGCCCATGAACAAAATACCTCCAACTCCACAAATCATTGGGTCCCAAGCTACAGATCCGTCAAAGTAACCCCATGCAAAAGTTTGATCAATTTCTTCCACAAAAATTGATTTGATAGAAACCACAGATAAGGACTGTGGTAAATTCTTCAACATACCCAAGCTATAGCTTGAAACCTGTGTAGGAGTTGAGTCAAGATCCTCAAAACAGGTTCTATTTCTTGCTTTCCAAATAAACCAGAGTACAATGATAGGTAAAGATTTGATAAGTACCACATTTGGTAGAAAGCACCAGTTTTTAAAACAAGCAGACAGGGAATCTCCATACCAAAGATTATTAAGTTTCAAATGATCCTCAATAATAGACCAAACAGATTGAGTAAAAGGACATTGTACTGCAATATGAAAATTGGATTCACAGTTATGTTTGCATAAAAAACACCTATGAGGACCTTCTCTACCTCTCAAGCATAGAACATCCAAGGTCAATGCTTTACCTGAGAGAAGAAACCAGCTAAAAAAATTTGTTTTTAGGGGGCACTTCATCTTCCATAAAACCTTCCACCACCATATCGATTCCACTTCTCTATTAATTAGTTCAGCATATCCCTCTTTAGGAGAATACTTACCTGATTTAGATAAATTCCAGATTAGACAATCATTTGCAGTAGAAAGTTTAACATGGCTAGACTTGAGAATGGCAATATATCCATTCCAAGCAGCAATCTCAAGTGGATCAATAAAACCCAAGTAGTCTGCTGATAACCATTCTTGTGAAATCAGAACAGACATACCTTGAATTCCAATATCAGCAAGAAAATGATAACCAGCCAAATGTAATCTATCAATCATAGGAATAGGAAGAGCATGTCTCCATTTACATCGAGCCCGCGGATCTAAACCAATACGAACAGCATTGCCAAAACCAATCTTCCATACCAGAAAATTCCCAATGAGATCAAAAGCACAAAGAACAGCTTTCCAGCAAATAGAAATGTTCCTTTTCTTTTTAACAGTAGATCTTATCCAGTCCAGATTATTCATTGGATAAATGTATTTCTGTATTGCTATCTTAACCCATAAACCCGAACCATGTAAGATATCCTAGACCTTCTTTGCTGCAAGTGCCTTGGCAAATAAAGCAGGGACTTTAAGTCCCCAACCACCCATAGATTTAGGCATAGCAAGAAACTTCCATGATATCCAAGGTAAACCAGAAGAGTTCTGTTTACCAACCCAAAGAAAGTTGAAACAAAGCTTTCGTATTTTGTCTATAACACCCATAGGTACCCAAAAATGCATCCAATTGACTGGAATGACCTCTAATACAGCTTTAATCAATATTAGCTTACCTCCTTTGGACAGCCAGTGGAAACTCCAATTCTGAATCCTTTGTTCAACTTTAATAATTAGCCAATCCCAATCCCTAATAAGATATCCGCAAGGTTTAAGTTGAAACCCAAGGTACTTCATGCCATTTTCAATTCTATCAAGAGGAAAACTGAAGATATTCTGTAAAGTAATAACTTCAGAATCTTCCAGACAGGAATAGTATAAAGAAGATTTATTAACGTTTATTTGCATCCCAGATGCCTTACAGAAATGCATTAAAATCTCATAGAGAGTAGAGAGAGATTGTTTAGAACCATCATTAACCATGACAATGTCATCCACAAAGAGAACATGACTTAATACGATTTCATTACCAAAAGATAAACCATGATAAGTCTCACTCAGTGTAGCATGAAGAATAGCCCTCACAAGGCCTTCAACCACAATAAGAAACAGAAGAGGTGCCAACGGACATCCCTGTCTGAGTCCTCTACTAGATTTAAAAAAATTATTAGCAACACCATTGATGAGCAGAGAGAAAGAGACAGATGATAGACTGCTCATAACCCACGCAGTAAAATTCCCAGCAAAACCCATTTTAGCAAGAATAACCCGAAGATAAACCCAGCTGACTCGATCATAGGCTTTAGAAAGATCGATCTTAATCATAACAACTTTTAAGGATTTAACATACATAGTATGCATACCTTCCTGAATGACACCTACAACATCGTGTATCTTCCTTCCCAGCAAAAATCCAAACTGTTCACCAGATATACATCTGCTCAAAACCTCTCTGATTCTGATCGAGATAATCTTACCAATTACTTTGTATACAAAATTACACAGAGATATAGGCCTAAAATCCTCAAAAGATAAAGGACTATCAATCTTAGGAATAAGAGCAAGAAAGGTAGAGTTAAAAACACCTAGAATCTTGCCACTTAACCGGGACAATTCAATGACTCTTAAGAGGTCTTCACCCAAAACATCAAACAGGCATCTATACACCTCAACAGGAATACCATCCGGTCCAGGACTCTTATCATTTTTGCTAATGGATAAGATATGCTTGATATCTTTAAGAGTAATAGCCTTCATAAGATCAACATTATCATCCTCAGAGACAGATGATGGAAAATGACCAGCACTATGAACAATTTCGGGAAGATGGAGATCAACTTCTTCTTTAAAAAGGCTTTCAAAATGCTGTATTCCAGCCTCAGCTATAGCCTCAGATCCTTCCACCAGATTGCCAGAATCATCATAAAGTTTCCAAATTGAGTTGCGGCATTTCCTATGAGCAGCATATTTGTGAAAAAAAGGAGTATTATCATCACCACAGCTCAAGCATAACGCCCTACTTTTCTGGTGAGCCTCCTTTTCCCGAAAAAGAAGAATAGCACTCTTGCGAGATTCAATCTCAATCAGTAAATCTTTATCAACCACTGATAAAATACTAGAAATATGTCTATCATGAAATCTATTCAACTCAAATTCGATATCAACCAAATCTTTAATGTTCTGAGCTTTTTTATTGTCTCGGCTGATTTCCTAGATTGTGATTTCCTTCTTAAACAATGGATTGGGTGTGGAGGTGTATCTGATCATCAACCTGTCTTTCTGCAAATTTCTTCACAGAGTCCTAAGGCCCATAGTCCTTTTAAATTTAATGCTGGATGGCTGGATCATTCTGATTTGGTTGAAGCTTTAAAAGACTCTTGGGTTCTCTTTGATGTTCAGTCTGCTTTATCTCCTGATGCACAATTTAGTGAGAATCTTAAGCGCATTAAAGTAATATCTACTAAGTGGTCACTGAATAAAAAAGCTTAGAACATTAAAGATTTGGTTGATATCGAATTTGAGCTGAATAGATTTCATGATAGACATATTTCTAGTATTTAAACATGTTCAATCAATAAAACATTCCACAACTCATTACATTTCTTTTAAGGAGAAATTTTATGTTTGTGTTATTAAATTAAATTTCTTTTTAAAGACAATTTTATGTTCGTAATTAAATTTTTTTTAAGGATGTTTTATATATTAAATATATTTATTATCAAATAATCATTTACACATATTCACTTTAAAAATAATTATTATTTTAGATCAAATACTTATTTAAATACTTAATATGATAACATTTTTTTTATAATCAAATAATCATTTACACATATCTAAATACAAAAATAAATGAAATTTATTTTTTTATGATCAAATACTAATTTAGATATTTAACATGTTATCCATTGTGTAATTACTCATTTATGTAAAACACCTAATAGGTTATCCATTTATTATTGTAATTATTTTGGAGATGCACATTTTATTTTTTTAATTCAACTATATGCAATATTTTAAAATTTGTATAAAGATCCCATTCACATATGCAAAATTAATTTCAATTTTATAGAGTAAAGATATAAATATTTTTAATGCATACAAGTTTTAATTTGTTATAATAAGTTATAACAAATCTATAAATAATACTATATAAGTTATAATCAATTTTTAAAAAAATGGAGTGAACAAGTAGAGAATATAAAAAAAATATTGAAAAATTATATTAATCAAATTTTTTTAATGTATAAATAAAATTTTAATTTTTTTAATGGTACATTATTTGATCAAATACTTATTTAAATATATAAATTATTTTTAGATCAAATATTTATTTAAATATTTAATATAGAAATTTTTTTTATAATCAAATGATCATTTACACATCCAAAATAAATAAAAATAAATGAAAATTATTTCTTTACGATTAAATACTCATTTAGATACTGAACATGTGATCCATTTAGTGTAATTACTCATTTATACATATTCATTTATGTAAAACACCTAATACGTTGTCCATTTATTGTAATTATTTTGGAGATACACATTTTACTCTTTTTAATTCAACAATTTGCAACATTTTAAAATTTGTATAAAGATCTCATTCTCATAAGCAAAATTAATTTCAATTTTATAAAGTAAAAATATAATTATTTTTAATACATACAAGTTTTAATTTGTTAAAATAGATTATAACAAATCTATTAATAATACTATATAAGTTATAATCAATTTTAAGCAAAATTGGAGTGAACAAGTAGATAATATAAAAAACATATTAAAAATTTTAATTTTAAAATGTTTTATTAATTGACTTTTTCAATCTATAAATAAATTAAAAAAATAAGTTTAAATTTTTTTTAATGAAATAAAAAAAACAATAATAAAATAAAACTCAAATAATATGTTTCACATATTCAAAAAGCTCGAGATAAATTTCAATTTAAAAAATTCTAATCCAACAACAAAGAGAATGGAAATGGAAAAAGACTCATTAAAACATTTAAAAAAACGCTCCACATGAATTTCAAATTAAAAAATTCTAATCCAACAACAAAGAGAGAATGAAAATGTAAAAAAACTCATTATTGAAACAAAGGGTGAGAAAAAAATCATAAATGAACGAGACTAAGATTGATCTCTCATTCTAAACTATTATATCTCATCCTTTTGTTTTCAAATATATCACTTGAAAAATATTAATATATTTTAGAAAACGTTGACTGTGTAACACATATTTTAGTGAGTTTCATATTTGTCAGTTTTGTGAAGGAAGGCTTGTCTAGTATAATTTTGATAGAATTTTTTTTACGTTTATCTTTATATAAGCAACATGTAACATATCATTAATTTATGCAAAATATTTTTGAGTTTATGAAACATGTGGTTTTAAAGTAATGCAATTTAGAATTATGTTTTTACTAAAATATATTCTAAATTTAAAAGGTTTTATAATATATATTATTGAACTTAAGTTAGAATGGTAAGAAGACATCAACTTAAAATGGTAAGAATACATAAGAATAGGACTATTTTAATAGGAAGTATTTGTAACTACTCCAAAATCCATTAAAAAAAAAGTATTACTTAGGTTTTACTTTATGTAACAACATTATTCATATAGTAAATTTTTATATTTAAACTATTCCAAAATTTAGCTTATTATTAGCACTTAAACATTGATTTACAACAACACAAATTTTATTGTAACTTCATGACAAAACCATTATGAAAAGTACACTACTAGAATACAATTTTTACTTAGTTTGAAGTGTTTATGCACTGTACGTGTTTGTCATAAATTGTAAATAGTAGTCTTAAACTTTGTTTACTTTTATACTGTTTACGCCCACTGCCTACATATCCTACTTAATTACAAGGGTTACGAGGTCACGAGGGTCTTACTTAGCTTCTTAAGCTAATTCATTTCTTTTTATTTTTGTTATTGCAGATATTAACACTCACTCGAGGGTTTTCTCCTTGAAACATCTTATGCAACTAAGCTAAGGTAAAACTACTAAGGAACCCTGCTTAGCTAGGGGATGAGCAAGAAGAAATATTAGCACAAACCATACCATAACCATTGGAATGTTAAAGTATGTTTGGATATGAAAGACTCTATTTTAATTAACATCGAAAACCTTTCTAACTATAGACCAATGGTTGATGATTTACATCACAAGGAGGTAGGTGGGGTTTTTAAGAAAAGATCACGTGAAGGGTTTCAAATTCTATCCAGCTAGCCATCGAAGGTTATAAACCCTAACTCAAACATCCAGAGGGCTTTGTGGCTTTTGTATTGTGGTGAAGTGTGAAGAGCCGAGGGCTCTCATCCCTCCTGGCTCTGTTCATCTCTATTAGTGTTGAGTGAAAGTATTTGGTCGTCGCAGCACTGGAATGGATAAAAAAAATTATTTTGTTCTCTTAGCGGTGTCATAGTCTTGACCCATCGACAAAATCACTTACAAAGCAGTTGACTGAGGCAAAATGCTCTTTCATTGCTTTCTCGTTTCCTTAGAAATTAAATACAGTTGTTGCAATGAACTGATTTGATTATGTTTTAACCTCCATTTCATTTTTAACTGGCAAGTGAAAGATATACAAAGTTGTTGGGAAAGTTCGGGTCGAGGGTAAAATGGCGTTGTTTCCCCATCTCTGTTCTATTTCAATGGTGGTTCTAGATTTTCTCAACCCCTTCATTTGTGGTAAACACCTATAGAGATTAGAAGATATACGAAGTTCTTTCTTTGTTTCGAAAGCCATAGGGATTTTCACAATGTTAAGTTTAAAAATTTTATTTTAAATACAGGAAGATAGCCTTTGTGAAAAATTGTATCGAGTCATATTTACAATGTGAGGAAGATGTTGTAAATCCTTTACATTCTCTCTATTTTTCACTTGTTTGAACTGGCTATGCCTCGGATCTACCATGTTAAATGATATTCTTGTTTTAAGTTTAATCTCTGTAAAAGAATATGTATCTTGTTTAAAATTTGCATACGGTTATATTGCTATACATTCTAAACTTTGATAAAACTTTATGTGGAAACTACGTTTTGTTACTGTTAAATTTTTTTTGGGGTTCTCATTGTTATTTCCAATAATATTTTAAGGCCGTGTGGCCATGGTATTTCTAAAAAATCTAGTGACTGTAAAACATTTGATTGTTTTTCCTGAATGGTTACAACTCCCTCTTAGAAGTTAGACTGTTGTTATTTTTGTTTTAAGAATTTTCTATGAAGGATTTTTACCCTTACAAGTTTTCATCCTTTGACCTCGTAGTTTTTGAATTGAGTTAATATTTATGGTATACATTTATATATTTTTTGTTATAATAATACTGTGTTGGAAAAACATATGTATTCGATAAGGGTTACTATTTTGATTACAGACAAAATAGAAAAATATGACAATGACCTAACTCTTGTTTGGATTATAAAAATGCTAAAATGGATATCACTTCTTATATTTTTCTTGTTCCGAAAGAATAGCCTTTACAGGCTTCGATCTGGTGACCTGTTGTAAACTTCTTTTAACTCGCAACTATAAGATATTATAATTGTTCTATCGTTAAAAACCTGCATTTATTTTTCCATTCATCGTGGGTTTTATAATGGCTTGGTTTACTGTATTTTAGTTTAAATGATTTTAAAACCCTAGCTCATCTTTTCTTGAAAACATTTAAGCCTTTCGACTATACATAAGGTGTTTGTTTAATTTAAATAAATAGGCCTTTAGGCCATATTAGTTAATACTTGTAAAATTTATAAATGTATATAAATATTTATTATTCTTACAAATATGATCTTACATCTCGTGTTTGACAGAAAACGTGTATTTTTAGGTTATAAAGATATTGGTAAACATAGAACTTGAGAATCTATGGATCCTTTTACTTTTTCCAAAAATAAAGGATTAGGTTGTACTTGTAAAAGATCCATAGCTTTAATTTAAACGAAGATATCCTCTAATTCAACCCTTTGATTGAAGTGTAATTTTTTTAATAGAAAAACTAAGAAAATACTAATTACTATTTATTTAAGTACATCATGTAAACAAAGAAGATTTATATACAGAGATATGATACTATTCTAGATACAGTAATTACTAATTTCAGAAAGAAACTCTATGTATACAATAGCATTTATAAATCTATAGTTAATAGAATACTATCCTACTTTATTGCAACGAATTATTACATCTTTGGAAACTTTAACCTTCATAGAATTCTATAGATTAAAACATAAATGTACTTAAGTTTCATAAGAAAAACAACTTAGAACCTGCTAACTGTCGAAGGGGAAAAACACCCAAAGAAGACCGTTCCTCCCAGCCGTCTCCTGAAAGCAGCCAATATCACTTTCTTTAGGACCCCCGAGCCTGTTCATTGAACCACCAGGATGACGCTGCTATGTAGAAACCTACACAGTAATCTCTGTAACTTTGCAACCTCACTTGCATACTTAACTCTTAGCAAATCACTTTAGCTATCCCCTCATCGAATTCCTCTTGTGTGCCTAACTTTTCATTTTCCAGCAAAATCACAAGGCTCTAATCTCTCATAATATAATGTAGTGCGCCTCATGCCCATTCGATGGTATATATAAGCTTGCCTAAGTATTTGGGTCAGTTTTGCAATTAAATGAGCCACTTGCTCAACTCCTCTTTCCAGGGAACATGACCACATTTTTAGGGATGTTGCCTCCTGCAACAACTAGAAAGTGAATTCTATTGTTGCCACTTTTCATTTGTTCTTCTACAATAGATTATTCCTCCTGGTGGGTCAATGAACACTCTTCAACAGTATTCTTTGGATAGGTGTCTCTCCTTTTTATTATTTAAATAAATAAAATATTCAATTACAGTCATCTTTGACCATCATTGGCCAACAATATAAAACTTCGCAATAACTTTTAAAGTAATGTTTTCTAAAAAATTAAAAACAATTCAGTTCTAGGTGGGTTACAAACACCCCCTCTTAATTTTAACATCGTCCTCGATGTTGCTTAAGTGTCTTCTGAGTCTTCCTGGAACAAAATTGGATAGGCCTCCTGTTGGTGGAAATTAATGTTACTTAATTAACCTCAATTTAATTATCAACCGGGCAATCGTAAACTTTGAGCTGCTACACTATATGTGCAGGCAAGATAGTTTTAAAACAACCCTAATCTTTCATAGAAATTCCACCTACAACAATTTTTCAGAGAATTCCTACCTATAGCAATCTTTCAGAAGAACAATCTACGGATAAATTAACCAAACCCTACAGCAATCCCTTAAACACTCCACAATCCACACTCAGCTACAGTGCTCATATTCTATTCTACAACTGAAAGAGTTTAATAAATAACTATGATCTGTTGATATGAAAACTCCACTATAATCCTACGAGAACTAATGCTTCACTCCACATTAATACTGCTAAAATTATTGCCAAAGTAACACTTGTAATCTCTTGGCTTTAAATGGTCAACACATAGCCTATTATAATGAAGCTTGGCTGATTATTGCTATTTAAATATACTCTGTTTTATTTATGCACATTAATGCACACAGGAAAGTACCAAGGCCATTCAAACAATACTCATTAATTAGTATGAGGTTGTGTGAGAAATATTTGCTAAGTCTAGTTTGCATATGCACACTGTGGATCTGATGTTGCTTTAAGAAAGCAATATTATAAACTAGGGTCTTCTCCAAACTCAAGCAGCCTCATTTCTTCCTACTTAATCACTTGTTTAAAAGATTATTTATCAAAGCCCTATATGCTCTATAAATTCCAATCTTCAATCCTTCTACAAAATATCATAAGTGCTGTGCAATTTCAACAAGATACCCTACAGCTTTGCAAATTTGAAAGTGAAAAGGATGGGCTGTTCATTAACTATTTCCAACAGCTAGAATCAATTTCATTCACCAAATTAAAGAGAATATGTAAACTCACACCATTCCTTAATTCCTTTTACAGTCTTGTGAATAAGAAGAGTTTAACCCAATCCTGTAGCCTCTATCGCTATCTCTCTATATGCTGGCAATGAAAGGAAGAATTTATCGCTATCTTGCTATAAGAACAAGAAGAGTCTATCGCTGTCTCACTATAGGCTGGCAGTAAAAACAATATAAAAACTCAGTCTACCTGTAACCTAAAACAAAACGTGAATCAAATCATCACACAATTCATAAAAGCAATAACCCTAACAAATAATCATGTCCATTAATATACAATCCAAGCTGAAAACCAGAAAGGGGCGTTAAAGACAAACTGTTCCTGAATCTATTCAACAGAATAAACCAATTGCAATTGACTAAGAATCTGCAGTCATTCATATGAGGAAAATTATCAGCATTCTATATAACAATATCAAAGAATAGAGACATTAATCTGTAATTACAAAACACACACTGCAAAATACCAAGGTTGGTGCTGAAGGGGGCCCTCCCTCAACGCCTTCCAGATCTAGATCGAAAGCCTTAAAGAGAATACACGCTGGTCGTATTAATAAAATGGAGCATTACAATCGTTTCTCAACATCCTTCTGTTCTTAGGGTTTCAAAATCCCTTTTATACTAAAGATACAGACTAGAATCAATCATGTGACAGAAATTGATCCTCAAACAACTCTATAGGTAACTCGGCACACCTGAGCCAAATATGGGAGCTCGAATCCCTTTCAAATCTATACAACACTAAAACAAGAAAGCAACAGCTTCTTAATCAACGGCCATCCCAAAACAGCACCTGGAAATCTGTGTAAGCATTTTGAAAGGCGATGAAAGCTCAGGAAACGCCCAAAACGTGGATCGAAACCCCCAAATTTGCTGGTGCAGCCAGTGAGCCTGCCTTAGAGCGCCAAAAACCCTGCATGCAAAAGAAATAACAAACCATCATTTGACCGAATAAATATATGTGGAGATAAAAAACCAATTTATGCATGAAATAACCAAAAATATCACTTACCAAGGCTTTTGTTCACGTGGGTCTCCATAGAAACATAACCATACAAATAAGCATTAACAAAACGAATATATCATATGGTTTAATAAGTGTTATGCTAAAAAGCAATGTATTAAACAACTAATAATAGAATACCAACATCTCCCCCAACCCAAAGATCTTGCAGGTCCCTCTGCAAGAAAGTCTCATACAACCAGATTTGGAACCCAAAGGAAAGTCTGATAGAACTAAAGTCTGATTTTGCAGACTTTACTCATCATTCCCGCATATAGCAGGTCAGATATGCTGATGAACATCGGTGGTGATCAACAATCAAGTGTTCCAGGAGCAAAACTTGCTAGCAGAAGGACTTAATCTAAGGCAAATCATGAGAAAAATACATAAAGCTGATGGCACAAAGATGAGAAACTCAACATCTAAAATAGAAAAAAATAGCCCTTAGTAATGGCCTTGCCATCCAAAAACTCAAAGAAGTAACCATGGCCCGAATCCAAATTTAGGGCCTTCTTGGAAAGTCCAGCTACTAGAGAATTATGCTCCCGGAAAACGTGGTTGAAGATCACCTGAGGAGCCATGTGAATCAAATATCTTATATCTTTGCACCAAGGCATCAGAAAAGAACATCAAATGCCAACAGTCAATTGCCATGAAATAACTATCAAGGAGTCTTCATAAATTAGATGAACTGGAACAGCTAACCGCATCACACTTAAAAACCCCAATTGCAATAAAACAAGGTTATGATTTTTATTGCAGGCTGCCAATCAATAATAAAGGATGAAACATAAAAGAAAAACTGTGATATATCAATTAAATGAGTGCCAAAGTTATCATGATAATTCACAGCTCATCAAATTTTAGTAATGGCAAAAAAAAAAATTAATTATAACCATAAACCTCAATACATAGCAATTAAAACTTACCAAATCATGCCATGTGCATTACCTTTACCAGCATTTTTACCTTTGCCATATCAATTTGCAAAAACTTTATATTCCGGTACCTCATCCAGCATTCGATCCAATACTTCAGCCAATGTAAACACAGCAGTGTTTTCATATTGATAAAGGTAAACAAGAGTTATCAGCATCTTGAGGAGCAGCTGTGCTATTCAAGTAAAGGCTCTCACACAACAATGTTAAACCATTAACTTTCCCAACATGCAACATTTAAATGAGTTAATAAACAAATAAATTGAATTGAAATTTGTTTAACCAAAACAATTTATAGTTTTAAATCAGAACAGTTTATAGTTTAATTACCTCATTTTCAACTTACTGCTGCTCATAATCACACAAGAAACCAAACTAGGTCATGAAATCGACTTTTATTAACAATACAAAACAAACAATCATAATGCAAACCTCAATCAAGCACCCTTATTCCTATGTAATTACAATGTTCAAACACTCATAAATACAAACTTGATTCTTGCCATTCATACAGAACTAGTTCCACCAAGACATAGGCCACAGGACAAAAGGAATGCTAACAGAAGCTAATGGAATAGTAGTCCTCTTTGACCCAGCTTCACACACGATAGTTTGGGTAGTGCCAAAAACTGTACTGAAATCCTCAGCTATGTTCAGAACTTAGAAAATATCAGGCATAAACTTTCTTTTCTACAAGAATCAGGTAACCCAAAATGCAGAACAGCTAGAGATGATTATCAATTGGCTATCAATTAACTTTTTCAAATAGTTTATTAAATTTTATTTAACCACCCTTATGACCTCTCTTTTACCTTTACGTAGGTACATCGTTCATATGGACAAGTATAGATGAGGCTGTGAAAGGAGACATTAGAGTCAGAACCCACTGCCAGCAAGCCCGTTCAGTACTCCGGTGGGGTAACTGTAACATCTAAGAAGCTTATTCCCCAGGCAGATGCCCCATTGCCAACAGGCCTGTTCAGTACCCTGATGGGTTTGCCTGTTTATACCACAGGTCGGTACCCGCTGCCAGCGGACCTGTTCAGTATCCCGGCGGGTTAACCTCTTGCACCCATTTTCTATTAGAGGCTCTTATCCCAACTTCAACTTAAAGATAAAGTTTATGATTTGCTCAAGCATAGATGAGTGGGGGAGCAGCTCTGAAAACCATCTAAGAGTGGGATGGTACCAAAATTGGAAGAGTATTCTTTGTACATGCCTGTAAAAATTTGCCCAGATGAACAACTAACCTTTGCAACTGTAGAAAGTGAAAGTCATAAAGTGGCTATACAACAATGTATATATATGTGTTTAGTATTATAACAGCCAATAGATAATAACCCCCAAACTGCCCAGCCCTGGATACCTTTTCCAAAAATGCTTCCTGTCTTAAAAAATAATTAATGCCCATAGCTGTTACTAAAGACAATTCCCTCGCTCCATCTAGTGTGAAACTAGGTCAAATGGTCCTAGCAACCCATAAGTTCATAAGCAGAAAACATTTGGGAAGCTTAAAGCACTAATGTAGACATTGCCTGGTGGTTAAGTACTCATATGAATAGCCAGAACAGTTCTGAAAAATATGACAGCACGCATACATTTACCTGATACAGACATTCTGATTACTAATGCAGCCCAAAAATTACCCAATTAATACAGTCTTTTTCCAAAAAAAATCATGGCTGAAAAAATAAAAATAATAAAAAAAGACTTCCCTGTTGTGTTCAAAACATCCTGAGCCTAAAAAGAATATCTGCACCTTTCAAAAGAAACCCAATAAAAACAAAAACAACTTCCTGTACATATATACAAAAAAAACAATTTTATCAAATGTTATTATGAGGAAGTGGGAGATGAGGAAGTCATTCCTTCTCCTACCAGTTCTAGCCCAGATTGTTGACTCATGGTACGAATGAACTCTTGCTTAGAAATGGGTTTGTGATATACCTTTAACCTATGCCCATTCACCACAAAAGCAGTCTGTTCTTCATCAATTGTCTTTATTTTGACAGAACCATTATCAAAAACAGTCACAATCTCATATGGTCCCATCCATATGGTGGTAAGCTTACCTTTAAAATGTTTGAACCGTGAGTCAAACAGCAGTGCCCAATCCCCTTCCTCAAAAGTCTTCTTCTTCAGGAATTTATCATGCCACTTGGTCCGCTGATTCTGTATCAAAACAGTTCTTTGGACAGCATCTTGTCTGATTTCATCCAGCTCATTTAATTGCATCAGTCTCTGCTTCTGAGCTTCATCTAAGTTCAGGCTCAATTGTGCAGCAATGCGAAAAGTTTTTACCTGAAATTCTATAGGAAGCAGAACCTGTTTCCCATAAACAAGCTGATACGGGGTATACCCTGTGGTATTTCGCCATGTGGTCCTATATGCCCATAGTGCCTCTGGTAACCTGTCTGCCCAGTCTTTGTGATGCAGCTGTACAGTCTTAGTTAGAATGGATTCTAACACCTTATTTGTCGATTCCACCTGCCCATTTGCTTCGGGGTGGTAAGGAGAAGATTTGTAGTGCTTAATCCCGTACTGTTCTGTAAGTGCTTTCATGGACTTAGAGACAAACTGTGCCCCATTGTCAGTCACAATTTCACGAGGAATGCCAAAACGAGTAAAAATTTCTTCGTAAATAAATTCAATGACTGATTTCTCAGTTGCCCTCAATAGAGCTTTTGCCTCAACCCATTTTGTTACATAATCAGTGCAGACTAAAATATACCTCTTTTTCCTTGACATTGGTGAGATTGGCCCAACAAAGTCCAATCCCCACTTCTCGAAAGGTTCAATTTGTACCTGGGCCTGTAAAGGCATTTGATCTGCAGCAATGGGTCTCCCCATTCTTTGACAGCTGTCACAACCCTGTACATATTTTTCAGCGTCTTTAAAGAGTGTAGGCCAATAATACCCCTGATGCAGCACCTTATATGCTGTTCTCTTGTCCGAAAAATGCCCCCCACAGGGTCCATCATGACAAGCTTGAAGGATGTCATACATCTCATCCTCCCTCACACACCTCCTGATAATCAGATTTGGACCAGTTCGAAAAAGGTCATTACCTAACCATGAGTAATTTGCACTCTGCTGAATAATTCTTCGTTTTTCGTAAGCTGACAGATGAGCAGGTAGTTTCCCTGTAACCAAATAATTGGCTAAATCTGCAAACCAGGGTGTTTTAATAGAAACATCAAATAAATGTTCATCAGGGAATGTATCATCTACAAGAACATTATCATCAGCATGAGTTAATCCGGAGAGGAAATCTGCAACCAGATTTTCCTTCCCTGGTTTGTCAACTATGGTAATGTTAAATTCCTGCAGCAAAAGCAACCATCTGGTAATTCTGCCACTAGTGATAGGTTTATTCATTAAAAATTTGATAGCAGAATGATCAGTATGGACAAATACATCATAACGAGTGATATAATGCCTAAATTTATTGATAGCATGCACAACTGCTAGAAACTCCTTTTCAGTTACTGTATAGTTTAGTTCTGCAGGTGTCAAGTTTTTACTAATAAAATAAATGGCATAGTAAGACTGGTTTTCTTTCTGTCCCAGCACTCCCCGTAGGGTAGTGTCGGAAGCATCTGTCTGTATGTGGAAAGGCAAGGACCAATTTGGTCCCCTCAACATTGGTGTTGAGGACAATTCTGACTTTAGGGTGTCAAAGGCTGTCTGACAGTGTTGATCCCAGCAAAAACCACTGTCTTTGGCCAATAATTTGAACAGTGGGGCTGCTATCTTTGTAAAATTAGCAATGAACCTACGATAGTACCCCGCATGTCCCACAAAACTTCTGACTTCTTTTTGTGTGGCTGGTGGAGATAAATTAGTAATAATTTCAATTTTTGCTGGGTCTACCTTAATGCCTGCTGATGAAATGTGGTGCCCTAAAACAATACCCTCTGTTAACATCATCTTACACTTCTCATGGCTTAAAGCAAGGTTTGTTTCTTGACACCTAATTAAAACTTTTTCCAGGTTGTCTAAGGCTTCCTTGAAATCATTACCATAGACCGTAAAGTCATCCATATATATTTCCACGCAGTCATGTACTAAATCAGCCAGAATACCTAACACTGCCCGCTGGAAAGTGGCAGGAGCGTTACACAGTCTAAATGGTAGTACCTTGTAAGCATAAGTTCCCCATGGGCAGGTGAAAGTGGTTTTTTCCTGATCTTCTGGGGCTATTCTTATCTGGTTATACCCACTGTATCCATCCAGAAAAGAAAAATATTGTATTCCTGACAAGGTATCTAAAACTTGATCTATGAAAGGAAGAGGGAAGTAATCTCTAAGAGTTGCTTTATTTAATTCACGAAAATCAACACAGATTCTCCACTTACCTCCCTTCTTCGGAACAATCACCAATGGAGATACCCATTTGCTATCAGAAATGGGATAAATGAAATCTGCATCCAGCAATTTCTGTAATTCATCTTTTACAATGTCTTTAAGCGCAGGATTCATTCTTCTTTGTGGCTGTCTTACTGGTCTGATATTTTCCTGCGTATAGATGTGATGAATGCATGTGTCGGGGTGAATGGCTTTCATGTCTGTGTAGATCCAGGCAAATGCCCCAGACTGCGCTTTAAGTAAATCAACTAACTGATTTTGCTGGTCCTGTAACAGATTTGCATTAATAAACAAAGACCTCCCTGGGCTAATCTCTATTGGTATAGTTGAAGCTCCAACCTTCTCATCTATGAGTAAAACTATTGATGATGAGGTGGCTGAAGGGTAGTACTGCTCTTGAAAAGCTTCTGTGAAAACATTGTCTAGGTCAGAGAAGGACTGGGGGAACTCAATACTAGTTGTGGCTGAGACAAATTGTTCTAGAATATCATCCTCAGTCTGGTCTTCCAGCCCCCTAGTTTGACTAATGGACAGCAAGGGTTGTTCCACATCCTCATCCCCATAAGGACTCTCTAGCCATAGCATGTTTTCTGATACAGGCTGTGCTGGGGGATAAATAATGAGATTCTGTAGAGAGGTGCCATTAGATATAGTTAAAATGCCTTCCCTACAACCTATAAAGGCATTGGTCGTGGCTAACCAGGGCCTGCCTAATATAACAGGATGTTCCCCCATTGGATGTTTAGTTTGGAGTACCAGAAAATCCACTGGATACTCCCATGATGCTACTATGACGGTAATGTCATCTAAGGCCCCCACAGGTTTGACTGCGCTCCTATCAGCCAACTCCAAAATAGTAGGAGTCGGTCTGAGGAGATTGTGCAACTAAAGTCTCTGCATGGTGGTCATAGACATGACATTAATGGTAGCCCCCAGGTCAACTAGAGTGTTTCCTATTGGAATGTCATTGATGCAAATGGTCACTACTGGATTTCGAGGATTTGTAAATTTTGGGGGTAAGGAACAGTCTGAAATGTAGTTGGACAGCTGGCCTAAAACATGTATTGTGGGTGGGTCTTTCTGTTTTCGACCAGGTTTCTTTAAGCATAGTTCCCTTACCAGTTTTGAATAGATAGGGATATCTCTAATAGCCTGAAGTAATGGAATCTTGATACAAACATTCTTTAACTCATTTTCCCAATCAAACTGTGGACGAACCACAGGCTTCTCAATTAATAACCTTTCTGGGTAAGGAGGATTGTTATTCACCTGTGGATGAGCAGATGATTGGGAATGAATTCCCAGTGCTTGAGTATTTTTTGAGGCAATCTGCACTTCTTCTTCCTCTGTAATCTCTTTTTCAGCATTTTCTTCTCCAGTCTCTTCGTGAATAATCACTGCTGGAGGGGTTTTATTTAATGTCCTCCCAGACCTTAATTGAATTTCCTGTAAAGGAGCTGAATGAATTACGTAAGATGGGGCCATATGAATTTCAGCATTATGTACAGGCTGGGAAGGTCTGTTGTTAGGATTTGGGATAGGCTGAGCTGGCAACAACGTAGGTCTAGGTGGGTTTGGGTTTTGGTATTGTTGTGGAACTGGGGGTATGGGAGGAAGTGCAGGTGGTGTAAAGCCAAGTAAAAGCTGCTGCATATTTGGGGGCATTGGACAGTAACTAGGAGGGGTGTGTAATGGGGCTGTGTGTTGTGCTCCTCCATAAGGCTATCCTTGAGGTCCCCCATATGGCTGTCCTCGCCAGCTTTGCTGCCATGGTTGAGTCTGAGTTGGCTGAGAGGGCCAATTTTGCCACATTTGTGGACTCCATGGCTGCTAAGATTGCGGCATAGGATAATAATATGCAGGGTTTGGAAAAACAGGTTCTGGGTACATATTTTGGGGTCTAGGCTGCCAAGGCCTCTTTGGTGCAAAGGATGAATCTATAGGTTTAGAATTAAGCTTGTAAAAAGATTGCAGCTCTGTTAAAGAAGGGCAATTGTCCGTAGGGTCCGGATCCGAGCAAAGAGAACAGACTACAATGGTATTAAGAGGGCACTCTTTCAAGGGGTGCCTCTTTCTACATTTAGGGCAGAATATGTGCAATGCTGCCATGTCTTCTTCCTCTTGCCGTTTCTTTGTTTTCAATGCATCAAATTGGGAACTTAAGGTGCCTAGAATGTCAGTTTTAAAATTTTCTAATAGGTTCCCCAATTCAACTCTTGTAATCCCACTGGTTCCTGCTGTCCTAGAAATGCAAGAAGGAACTTCCCTTGTGCTTTTTCCTGCTTTGGCTCTACTCCTAGAGTATTTTCTGCACAGTTCAGTGATCTCCTCAAAATATTTGTGAGATACATCACCTGATGCC
>LPNX010018478.1:3050-15962 GCA_001517045.1 Pseudotsuga menziesii | reverse complement strand
GAATGAATGGTCATTCGAAGAGACCATAGCGTCATTGATGTGATTGGCCTTGTCCCAATTAGTTTGAATTCTCCCTACTTCTCCCTAATAGAGGAGGGATAAAGAAAATCCCATAATTCCATATATCATCAAAATGATCTATTATATTATTCCCCAATTTCTCTATGTTTCTTATTCATCCCTCTTTGGATTCTTTACTTTCAACCACACACCATAGCAAACAAAAAGGGGGTACTAGATCTCATATTTATAAATAATAAATACCCATATCGCAATTAATATATGAAGTTATCGTTTTGGATATCAGTATGAAAATTGCAACCATGACAATGCCATAAACGAAATTCACATTGGCAATTAACTAGAGGAAGCATTCCCAAACGTATACAATCATAATGGCAAAAAAAACCATAAAAAATGCAATGATATGAATAGCTACTCATACAATTTCAGAAACCCACATCAAATCCAATTATGTAAATCTTTCCAATAGAATAAGCATGTGATGAATACCTATCATGGAAATATTAATAGCCTGTATCCATTGTTGAGAATATTATCAACTCAATAGTATGAATAGCTATTTATAAAATTTAACAATCCTGCATTAGACCCAATGTTGGAAATATTGTCAACTGAGCCATATGAATACCATAATGCCTTATTTAACCATATTGGGACATTCCTCTGCTTTATTCCCAATTCAAGGTGTGTTACTGTTTGTTGCTGCTCAGAAATGCCCCCAATGTGCCCATAACTTTCATGCGATGTTGAACGGGTGCTCAAAATTGGAAATTAATCCTCAAATTTAGACCAAAATTAGGAATTTGGCATATTACGACTTAAATTAACCCAGATTTCAAAATGACACTCTTCATTGCTAATTATATGCACAAATGTCCTTGAACGGCCTTTTCATGCGACCTGCAACTTGACACAACTCGGAAACCGGAGGTTGGATCGACGAACCGTCGAATCCGTTGGTCTCCTGGCATGCCATTACCCCTAGGTGGCCCTCTCCCTCATGTCCTCATGGCCCAATGACTCCGTTGTACAGTCATTTCCTAAACTAGTGTTTTTCCCGGTGCACCTCAATGCAAATCTGGCATTGGTGGGTCAACTTTGCAAAACCCTAGACCGAGCAAGTGTTGGTGGTCTACCCACGTTAGCATTGCCCATACACACTTGTAGGAGCCGACGGCACGCACTTTCACCCCTCCGTTTGGTTTTTTGCTCCCGGACCAAGATTGACCAAGTGTCCTTGAACGACCTTTTCATGCGACCTGCAACTTGACATAAATCAGCAACCAAAGGTCGGATCGACGAACCGTCGAATCCGTTGGTCTCCTGCAATGCCATTACCCCTAGGTGGCCCTCTCTCTCGTGTCCTCATGGCCCAATGATGTCGTTCTACAGTCATTTCCTAAACTAGGGTTTTTCCCAGTGCACCTCAATGCAAATATGGCATTGGTGGGTCAACTCTGCAAAACCCTATACCGACCAAGTGTTGGTGGTATACCATGTCGGCATTTCCCATACACACTTGCAGGAGCTGACGGCATGCACTTTCATCCCTCCATTTGGTTTTTTGCTCTCGGACCAAGATTGACCAAGTGTCCTTGAACGAACTTTTCATTCGACCTGCAACTTGACATAAATCAGAAACCGAAGGTCGGATCGACAAAATGTCAAATCTGTTGGTCTCCTGGCATGCCATTACCCCTAGGTGGCCCTCTCCCTTGTGTCCTCGTGGCCCAATGACTCCGCTGTACAGTCATTTCCTAAACTAGGGTTTTGCCCAGTGCACCTCAATGCAAATCTGGCATTGGTGGGTCAACTCTGCAAAACCCTAGACCGAGCAAGTGTTGGTGGTCTACCCACGTCATCATTGCCCATACACTCTTGCAGGAGCTGACGACACACACTTTCGTCGCTCCGTTTGGTTTTTCGCTCCCGGACCAAGATTGACAAAGTGTCCTTGAACAACATTTTCATCCGACCTGCAACTTGACATAAATCGGCAACCGGAGGTCGGATCGGTGAATCATCGAATCCGTTGGTCTCCTGGAATGCCATTACCCCTAGGTGGGCCTCTCCCTTGTGTCCTCATGGCCCAATGACTCTGTTGTATAGTCATTTCCTAAACTAGTTTTTTGCCCTGTGCACCTCAATGCAAATCTGGCATTGGTGGGTCAACTCTGCAAAACCCTAGACCGAGCCAGTTTTGGTGGTCTACCCATGTCGGCATTGCCCATACACACTTGCAGGAGCCGACGACATGCACTTTCCTCACTCCGTTTGTTTTTTTGCTCCCGGACCAAGATTGACCAATTGTCCTTGAACAACCTTTTCATGCGACCTGTAACTTGACATAACTCGACAACCGGAGGTCGTATCGATGAATCGTCGAATCCGTTGGTCTCCTGGCATGCCATTACCCCTAGGTGGCCCTCTCCCTTGTGTCCTTGTGGCCCAATGACTCTGTTTTACAGTCATTTCCTAAACTAGGGTTTTTCCCAGTGCACCTCAATGCAAATCTGGCATTGGTGGGTCAACTTTGCAAAACCCTAAACCGAGCAAGTGTTGGTGGTCTACCCATGTCGGCATTGCCCATACACACTTGCAGGAGCCGACGGCATGCACTTTCATCACTCCGTTTGGTTGTATCTTTTATGTAGTAATTTGATATTTTGCTATGTATGCATGGCTATTCCCACTCCAATGAGTTATGTCAAACGTTTGATTAGGCTTTCCTAGTCTGCTATATATTGTTGAACCAATGAGTTATGTCAAACGTTGAACCAGAACATAACATTTCTTTTGTCACCATTACATGGATCAATGCTCTTATACTTACTAAACACATTGATGCTCTTATTGATACAAAATTCTAGTTATTGAACACATACAAACTTCTATTTACTGAACAAATTGATGCTCTTATTGATACACAATTCACTTATGCCCTTATAGATGTTGTACTCACAAGTGATTGTAACTACATATCATCATATTGGTGTACTATCGAAAAAATGACATCGATGTACCTTATATTAAGTTAGATACATAAACATTGAATTATTATAGATGGCTCGACACACTAAAATATTACTATATGTCTTAGTGTTGCATATTGTAACATGCACACTGATGTGGTTTTGGAGAATACCATAAGCAGTATAGCTCAACATTCATAGTTCAACTACCTCTATCTATGTGTGGTAATGTACAAAAATCTTTTGTTCTTTGGTGTGCCTCGCTATATACAATACAAATACAAACTTCTATATATTGCACCAATCCAGCTAGACACATAGCACATCCAAGGAAAAAACCTCTTGCATAAACCTTTGCTTAACTTGTAATTTATTTTTATTATATCACACTTAAACATTAACTTGACTTGTAATTTATTTTTATTATATTACACTTCAACATTCACTTAACTTGTAATTTTATCATCCAAACTCACTACATTTAATTAGATGTATCCAATTAGTGTGCATGTCGTGAGTTCATTGAAACATTGTATTACATTGTATTGCACTTAGTTTGATTTAATTACACGTGCAAGAACTTTGACATAGTGCATTCATAAATTATAGATAATCCACACAATAGATTGACATAACAACATGTGGAAACCGAAGAACTCATACGAAGTGAAATATATCATTCATTTATAAGTGAAATGTCAATGTACATGTATCAAAAAGTAGATATATATCCAAAAGTACATGTCTCCAGCAGTACATGTATCCAAAAGTACATATATATGCAAAACTACCCAAAAGTACATGTATCCAAAACTATCCAAGCCACTTGCACATGTATGCAAATGTACATATATTCTATAAGGCATGTATCAGAAGTCAAGCTTCCTCTTGTTCTTTCTTGACTTTGATCCACTAGGCTCATCTCTGGGATCAATGTGTGTCGATGGATCCTGCAAATTAAACATCAATTATTAAATTGAACTAACTATGTAGTAATACATTAGAAAATTATAACAAACACTCACCCCCACCTCTGGACGTGTCGGTGTTCGTCCTATCACCAATCTCCTCCTCAGTGGAGTCGGACTCTGCAATACCATATCTCAATTAACTCAAAACCTATCAACATCTTGTTGGAAATTGAATGAAACAATTAGTCATCAATAGACATCTCACCTCAACGACATCCACTGATAGCTGGAGTTCAGTTCCTTGTGTCGCAGATGGAGCCGTTGGTTCAACATCAATGATGGTCGGACCGGGGGGGCTAGGAGCTACTTCTTCTGTTGGTGGCTACAATCACCAAATGTTGAAGTAGTTAGACATGCATGAGTAAACAATAAAATACAATAATAAACTATGTCTAGCTAAACAAAAATAATAAACTATATATCTATATCAACTTAACGCGTTCAAATATCATCGAAGGATATACATTACCATGGTCTCACCCGTGGTAGAACCAAGGGGGGTAGGAACTGCTCCTGCTGCTGGTGCCTCAACTGTGGTTAAAACAGGGGGGGCAGGAACTACTCCTGCTGCTGGGTGAAGCAGCCTCAACTGATGCATCAACCATCGATGCTAGACTTTCTTTCGTTAACTCCGGCTCCTGATGCAGTAAACATACAAATCAAACATTAACAAAAACAACTTATGCACCGGATTTCAAGTTAAGCAACAAATATCATCGAAGGATATACGTTACCATGGGCTCGGTAACTACATGGCCGTGGGAAGCTCGAGTCTTTTTTGGAGTGGACCACCTCATGTACACATGACCCTTGTCCACGGAAGGCCTGGGAGGAGATGCATCTGCAGGAAATGGCCCAGATGTTTGGGTCGGGGCCTACAATCAGCAAGTGTTCATGTACTTAGATGTATGCATAATTCAACAAACATGTACATGTATTTAAAAAATGACAACTGTAATTGTTTACCATATTAAAATGTTTACCTGGGTACCATGATGTGTCTTGTGGATCTCTCCACCCAGTGACGGATCTGGGATCTACAAGTTTAATAATTGTAAATATTAGACCATATATAGAATTAGTGAACTAACATGTAAAGTATGTGGAAATTAACAAGTTATTGACAAGCATAATTGAAAAATTGAAATTTTAGAATGTTTACCTCAGTAGAACCAGATGGGCCTGTACCATCATGGATCCCTCCACCAACAGAGGGATCGGTGGAGGGAATGCCATGCCCCAATCCAAAGTCTGGTGGGTCTCTAGCGTCAAAAAGCAACAACTGCAAGTTCATGAAATTAATATATTAGCTCAAACTATATATATGTGTACAAAGAGGAAACTAAATGAAGAATTTATTAAAATTAACCAGATCTACATACCTCACTCAAAAAACCACTGAACGCAACATATGTGGAAAGACCATAGCAGGGATGACCACACGATGTGCACACGTGAGGATCAGAACTCTCTTGGGGATGTGCCGATGGTGGTGCACTGGTGGATGGTGCTGTATCAATACATGGTGATGCACTAGTGGATGGCCCCGAAGAAGGCAATGGCCCCGAACAAGGCGATGTTCCCGAAGAAGGTGATGGCCCTGCATCGGGACCACTAGGTCCTGCATCCCCACCAATCTGCTGAAGAGTAGTGCTATGGTGAAGGACCTCTCGTGCCAGTGTCAAAAAAGTATCCCGTGTCTCAGCAACTACGCGAGTTGCAGGTGGGACATCTAGCCCATGCAATGGCACGCGAGGTGCAGGGATAGGGCGATTAGGGTCTTGGACCCTCGCATTGGGTTGGTTTTGGGGCATCCCCGCACCAATCCTCTGATACTCCAAGTAAGAAAAATAGTTCACGTGTTTATGCAACATGAACTCCGCATACAACTTTCGAAGGAAATACAGGGGCATTTCCCTGTTGTTATGCGGTGGCAAATTAAAGACCATATACCATCTATCCATCCAGTTATCGATAAATGGTTGGAATGTGCACCACTCAATGGATATATGTGGCCGGTTTGTATTTGGGATTTCTCCAGTCCGAGGATCCCTGAATAATGCAAAAATTGGCTCCTTTGTTATTTTTAACCTTTTTATTGCCACGTAATCCAATCCATCCTCTTGTTCTCTTCTTTTCCTCTCTCTATATGATGTGATATCATATAGTATATTAGTTGACTTCGAAATAGTGTCAACAATAGCATCCATGGTGGATGCAAGTGAGCGGCGAATCTCATCGCCGCCACGAAAAGAAGCACTGATGCCCCTTAAGTGGGCAAGCTCAATCAGAATCGCGGCATTCGGATCCATTGCAGCAACTGCAAAAAAAACATCAATAAGCAAATCATTAGAAACATATACATGGCATATAATGACGTCTCTTCAAAATTGAAAATGTATTAAATCAAACTCAAGTTAGCAATTTAATGACAAATTCACTTGCATATATTTATTTAAACTTAAGATTAAACATTTCACAATTAAAACGTAAGTTTCGTTCAACTTGTGACTACATTCAGTTAATGAGTAAGTAAGAATTGGATATAACTCAAGTTCTGGCTTAGAAAGATGGTTTCCCTAACTTAGAAAGATGATTTGAATTTTGTTGAGAGGTTTGTCTTTCGTTTAAGGTTTGGATTTTGGTAGGAAAGGAGGAATTGTTCATTGTTTGGGACATGCCTTGGAGGCTATGATGATGTTGCTTGATCAAGGACAATATTTCTTAGAGCATGATGATGGATATTCCAGAGCTAGTATAGTCTAGAGTTCGACAGGAGAAAACCCCGATGATATGTGTCAATGGGCATTGTATGAGTACAATTTCAAGCTTATGATGGTCTCCTATGTGTATATATGTAGAGCATATGATGTGTATTATGATGATCCTTGATGATCACTTGATATATATCATGTAGGTCATGTTATGTACATGCGGGGTTCATTAGCTAAGATTGATGACTTTGTAGAGAATTTTGAGGAGTGTTCATTTTCTACTTGTCTTTCAGGATGTAGTCGTGCAGTGTATGAGGATATTGGGGCATGGATTCTGAATAGTGAGCCATCTCTCCATTATGAAATTGTCCATGGTTCTATAGCGAGTACGAGTTCTTTCATCACTTTTTGAAAAGATGCTTGTTTATGCTTCCACTCATATTGAAAAGATCTTTGTTTATGCTTCCTAGATTCTAGTGAGAGTGGTTTTTTTTCTAATGGTTATGGTTTTCACAATCTCTAGGAATTTTGGCTTGCTTGTAATTTTAAAGGCCTTAATTCATATGTATGGCATATGATGTAGATTTTTAGGCAATATTTGGTTTGTTGGTGAATTTCTCTTGAAGGGTAGGCTCTTTTGGTCATGTAATTGTTTGGGTTATTGACTATTCTATTTTTTTTATGTACTAGAGAATTTCATTTGATTAGATATAGAATAGCATCTAAATTGTTTTTTATGAGGGAAAAAGAAAATAAAAAGTTTAGTCTTCCTACATAATGCATGTCAATAGGGTTTTTTCCAATGGCATTGCCTAGAAACATTTGTGTCAATTGTATGTGATCAATTTATGTGTTTAGTCTTGCGAAAGACATTGGCCTATCATCATCTTTGGTTGGTTGGTGTTTTGGCTATGAGATGGTTGTTTATTTTTTTATGGTTTTTCTTGCATTTACAAACAAAAAATGGTAATTTAAGTATCTAATTGAAAAAAAAAGCTATGGGTGAATGAATTACCTGTTAATATGATGATTCACCGAAGGATTTGTCTTCAAATCGAGGAATGGGCACTCTTCCAAGCTCCTAGGGCACGGGCAGGCCGTCGTCATCGCGATCCTGTTTGGTGAAAACGACTCTCAGGTTGGGACTGTGGGTTTTTTATTTTTTTTTAGAATTACAAAACGTACACGCGTTATAGTTACCTAGCCTACATGTCTACTTACATGTCAGGCTCGGATTTACTATTCCAAGTGCTATGGAAGAGGAGCGCGTTCTTTTTCTATGCAACGTGAGCTTGTTCCTAAAAAGTAAGATTGCATCTAAAAGGTCCCTCAACTTCTTGCACACACCCCGTGCACTCTCTAGAACCGCGATCATGCCTCTAAGTGTGTACACTTTAAACACGCGTGTGCACATATGTTTAGTTGAAACTTTGCTTTGATTTTATTTTCAAGCATTTGCAATGGAATGATGATGATGACCTTGAGGATGATGATGAATAATGATGGTGACGATGATGAGAATGATGAGAATGATGATGATGAGGATGGTGACTATGATATGATGATAATGATGTTGATCACGATGACTATGACTATGGTGACGATGATTATGATGATGATGATAATGATTATGATGATGTTGATGACGATAATGATGACGATGATGATGATGATGATGATGGCCATGATGATGATGACCATGACGATGATGATGAACAACAATGACGATGATGATGACGATGACGATGATGACTATGATGATGATGATAATGATCACGGATAGTATGACTATGATTATGATGATTATGATGATGATTACGATGATGATTGCTATGATGGTGATGATAATAATGATGATGATGATGACAATGATGATGATGAGGATGATGACTATGATGATGAGGTGGAGGAGGAGGATGATGATGATGATGGTGATGGTGATGGTGATGATGATGATGACGACGATGATGATAATGAGCATGATGAAGATGGTGAGAATGAGGATGATGACTATGATGATGATGCTGAGGATGATAATGATGATGATGACGATGACGATGACGATGAACAATGATGGTGATGATGATGATGAGGATGATGACAATGATGATACATGATGACTATGATGATGATGATGATGAGGATGAGGATGAGGATGAGGAGGAGGAGGAGGAGGATGATGATGATGATGAGGAACAATGATGATGATGATAGGTTTAGTTGAAACTTTGCTTTGATTTTATTTTCAAGCATTTTCAATGGAATGATGATGATGACCATGACGATGATGATGAGGAGGAGGAGGATGATGACAATAATGATGACAATGATGATGACGATGACGATGCTGATGAACAATGATGGTGATGATGATGATGAGGATGATGGTGAGGATGATGACTATGATGATGATGATGATGATGATGATGATGATGATGACGATGACAATGATGATGACAATGATAATGATGATGAACAATAATGGTGATGATTATGATGATGACGACGATGATGATGATGAGGAGGAGGAGGAGGATGATGATGATGGCGATGATGTTGGTGCAACCCCCAACAAAGCCTCGTTGACAAGGGTTCCAGATCTATTGATGTCCTGTAGCGTGATCTCCCTGAGCACTGGCCCGAACAGGTTTTACCCTGCCTAGCAATGTCTACAAAGCAGACGAGGTCTCACCTGAGGCATTTAAGGGAGATCTGTCAGAGCTGAGTTTTTGAAAGTGGGGAAGTGTTAGATTTTTATCATTTAAGCAATATGATCTTAGGATCTTATCTGAGAGAATAACATGAATAGCAATAAACACAAGAGACAAGGGACACAAAGAATTTTCCTCGGGGAAACCATAAAAAATAAAACCCCGCAACTTCCTCAAAGATAGAATGAGCACCAATGGCAGCAACAAAACCTGAAAAGATAAAGATGATCTCCAACAGCTTGTTCTCTCTCTCTCTCTCTCTCTCTCTCTCTCTGTCTCTCTTGATAGAGCTTCTCCTCCCTCACTCATGCGCCGCAGTGAGAGAGTGTGTGTATGATAAAGAGAGAGTCTCACTCTCTATTTATACTCTTTCATTCACTTAAACTTTAGCTTTGTTATGTAGCATCGAGTAATCTTAACTCAGTTATGTAGGCTCGAGTAACTACAACTAGGGTACTAATGACCCGAATTACATTAACTCACCTAGGGTCGACTTCTCTAGGAGAGTCTAATAACCCTAGTGCTCCACGACCGTGGGGAATTTAACCCTTGATCAATAGAAGGGTTACCCATAATGAATTTACATGACTTGTTTACAATATTGAATTTCCTAATCAGAACATCGAGGCATGAAATGACTAAATTACATTATAGATACTTCCTGGAATAAACATCGGGGTACAATACATAAGATATACAAGTGAATACATTCTGAAGTTACAAATACATCAACACTCCCTCTTAACTAGGAAGGTATTCTCTCGACACAATTTATTAGCACAAGTATTCTTCTCTATATCATCTAGATCATCATCAAGTCATCTTCATCTTCAAGTCATCTTCATTGTCAAGTCATATTCATCAAGTCTGGATCATCACTGGATCATCACTGGATCATCATCAAATCTAGATCATCATTGGATCATCATCATCATCACTACTTCCTCTATCTCAATCAAATGGCGCTATCTATTCATTCTTCTCATCACAGTAAGTTCTATAGAGCCAACCCTTTTTCATGTTAGTTGTAGGCATAGCCTCCAAGTAGGTCTTCATCTTCTTTAGAACTTATATCTGACAATGATAGGAAACTCATTCACACATCATGTTAGGAAGGATCTGCTCTTATATCTGACCATGATAGGAAACTTTATTCACACATCATGTCAGAAAGGATTTGCACTTACATCTAACCATGATAGGAAAATTTATTCACACATCATGTCAGAAAGGCTCTGCACTTACATCTGACCATGATAGGAAAATTTATTCACACATCATGTCAAAAAGGCTTTGCACTTACATTTGACCATGATAGGAAAATTTATTCACACACCTTGTCAGAAAGGCTCTCAGTCACAGACTGAAATTCCTGGTAACTGACCAGGTTCCTCCATTATCCTAGAGAATGGCATCTCAACACTTAAGCTGAGCTTCAGTCCTAGGCTGAAATTCATGGTAACTGACCAGGTTCCTTCATTCAGAGAATGGCATTCGACACTTGTATCTGATCATGTAGGAAACAATCCTACAGTCACATCAGGATGGCTCAGCGCACACATATGACATGGAAGGAACCAATCCTCTCACCATGATAGAATGGCTCAGCCCTTATATCTGACCAGTGAAGGAACCAATCCTTCACCATGTAATAATGGCTCACGGACTCATCACTTCCCCTTGGAGGGAATCATGATCTGGAGAACACCAGGCTTCTCCCTTAAGTATTCAAACTTCACTTTGGCCAATGGCTTAGTCAACACATCAACTATCTGTTCATCCGTCGCAACATACTAGAGCTTCACTACTCCTCTCTACACCATACCCCTGTAACAGTGATATTTGATCTCAATATGCTTTGACTTGTCATGGAACATCAGGTTCTTAGACAACTTCGCACAACTCTTGTTGTCGCAATATATATAAGTAGCATCCAACTAGAGATCAAATAAATCAGACAGTAGCTTCCTTAGCCATACTACCTCACAACTAGCTAAACAAGCTACGACATACTCTGCTTCACCAGACTTTAGTGCCACACAAGACTGTTTCCTGCTAAACCAAGAGATCATACATGATCCCATATTGAAGCAGCACCTTGAAGTGCTCTTCCTATCGATGGCACTACCTTCCGAATCTGAATCAACATAACCTTCCAGGTTAATCTTCTGAATCGCCTCATACTTGAGCCCATAATCAACTGTACCGCTCAGGTACCTCAAAATATGCTTTGCAACAATCAAGTGAACATGTCTTGGATCTGTCAGGAACTAGCTCAAGGTGTTCACAGCAAAGAAAATATCTGGTCTCGTATTCGTTAGGTACATCAAGGACCCAATCATCTGACAATACATCGTAGCATCAACCACTTCTGATGAAGCATCACTCAATAGCTTTAGATTTGATACCATAGGTGTGGTCATGGCCTTGCAATTCATCATCTTGAATCTCTTTAGGATCTCTACCATATACTTCCCTTGTTCCAGGGAAATTCCATCCACATTCTGCCACACCTCCATGCCTAGAAAATATAGCATCATATCCAAGTCCTTCATCTTGAACTCAACAACAAGCTTCCTTCTTGCAACTTTAATGAGTTCCTCTTTTCTATCAGGAACAAGTCATCGACATATAACAGGAGCATCACTGGTCTTCCACCTTCAACCTTGAAGAAAAGGTTGGAATCCGCTTACTCTCAGTAAAGCCTAGAATCATCAGTAAGCTGTCCATCCTGTTGTACCATGTCAAACCTCAGGATATTCTGTAGTCACTCCCTTTGAAGTGGAGCATCATTCTCCCTCTGTATTTCGTACTCTATGCACTAAAACATTCTCTACCGAAATGACAAGTAGCTTCCTATGCTACTAATATTCTATGTATCCATCTAGGGTCACAGGATACCATGATCCTCTATCTTGAACTTTTCAAAAGTTCTTCTCGCACCCATCTGTGAGATTGTCATCCTTTATAAACTTTCATCTTCAACGTTATAGCAAAGGTTCAGATCTTCATCAAGCTCTTCATGTGTGTGTTATCCCATGGGTGTCTTCTGAGCTCGTACAATGCCTTCTTTCATTTGCATACATAATTCTACCTGTCATGTGTCTCAACTCCCACTGGCTACAAATGTCTCTTTGTAGTCTATTCCTTCCTTTCGTGAGAAGCCTTGTGCTATGAATCTTGCCTTGTATCCCACGATGTTTCCATCTACTGCATGATGGAACTACGAACTTCCCTTCATGTATCAATACTGCATCCTAGACATCATTCTGCTTGAACTGGTCTTCCCTTTCTTCTTGGTTACTTCTTCATGGCTGGAAGGTTCTGCATCAATGATGTAACTGCATTTGTCATATTATTCTTCATCTTGAACTGTCGTCACTTGTTCTTCGGAACAAGTCTCATCCTTATTTTCTTGTAGGTGATTTTACGAGATCTTTCCTACAAGTCAAATGCATTAGTTGTATGGTTAGAAACATTTCACAGGGTATATTCATAATGAAAAGTTCTTTTGCATCCA
>LPNX010018477.1:0-16388 GCA_001517045.1 Pseudotsuga menziesii | reverse complement strand
ATCTCTACACAGCTACAATACAGGAACACAAAATCTATCAAACTGTGAAAACGTCAATAGTTTAAGTAAGGATTTGTAATAGACAAAGTAATGGGAAAGTGGTGTTGACCTAATGGCAATATTTAAAATATAGGCCATCTTCTGCATCCATCTTCTCGTGAAATGAAATATTTGACATTTATAAAATCCAGTTGTTCTGAAAAGAGCATTTTGAATGGTTTTGATGCGAAATTCTGTTTGCTAACAATCTATCAACAATCCAACACAAAGGTCACGTCCAGCTAAATTTCCTTAATGATCTTAACTACCCTCACAGCAATTTCCTAAGTTTGCAATATTGTTATTGATTCTGTGCCAACTGAAAATCACATCAACAAATGGAAAAAACAGAAACTCACCTGCGTTACTCCTGGATCCAAAGAATGAAGAAAAGTTTGGGGAGAAACAATGAATTGCCCAATAGGGGCAGAAGTAGCCCCTGCCACCATTCTGAAGAACTTCTCTCCAATGAACTCCTGAACACCCACCATGGGCAACACTCCTTTCCACTCCTTTCCTATTCTGCCTCTACCTTCTTCGTTGGTAATAGCCGACACCACTGTCCTACTCCCATATCTCCTCGTTGCCCGATATCTATTAGTATTTTTCCTTGAATCGACTGTGAATGTTGTTCTGAAAAGGGTATTCCCCACAGGGTATTTTGGGTAGAAACCACTTTGGTTCGAAAAACACAAAGAAGTGAGAATTTGAGCATGGGTGAATTGCACGGCCCTGAACTTAAATGGGTAAAGTGCAATCAAATGACAAATGAGATTTGATCATCGTTCATTCTTCCTCCTAAATTCCCCGTATCCAAAGGAAGCTTTGAACAACAATCTTTGTAACCATCCACTTCCAACTGCTCTATAATCCACGCAAGTCAATTTCTTATCCATCCACGGATAGTGAACCCAGTCTCCTGCTTGACCCTGTAAGGAAAACTCTCCAAGGAAATCGATGTAACAGACCTGTGCCATCCGTTTTCAGCTGAAGCAGACCCAAATCTTATGCTGCTCCATACCCAATGCATGAACATCCAGGACCTGCAAATCGGGACGCACTAGAACAAATTTACCCCAAAATCCATAAATAGGGGCGAAATACCAAAATTTTAACCTATCTACCAAAAATTTGGGCGAATCTTCTTCATTTATCCTCCAAAACTGTAAATTTTTGGTGATTTCACCTCCATTAGGGAAGAAATCGGGGGCGAATGTCACGATTTTCCCATCGACTTATTGGCGAAATTAAGTTTTATGAATTTCTAGAGGTTAAACGGGCGGGCTATTTAGTAAAGGGAAATTATATATAAAATAAAATATGGGCTAATTTATTAAATTAAAAAAAACCATTTTAATATTAAAAATTCGCCCATCTTTTTTTGGGTACCCCTTAAAATTCGCCAATGGGCTATAATTCGCCCCTAAAATCATCCCTGAGTGGAACATGTTATAAATTACATGTATATGAAACACTATATAATAGTAGAGCATTATATAATGACGGAAATTTCATTAGCAAAGCACCTTATATTAAAGGAAATTATAAATACACACACACGCACACACACACACACACATATAGCCAACGCAATTTCATATATCATACATATATGTATAGCATTACATATACATATAATTGTTATAGAGCAAGATACCATATTGATGGAGTATTACTTTACCCTCGGTAATAGTCAAGCTTTTGGACCGTTACCTGATTATTAGCAATTAATTTTGGAGGTGTCAAACTCCCATGGCTCATATGAAATTTTTGAGAGACGTTGAACATGGAGGCTTTAATTACACTGGATTATGGCCACCGATTCTGGAGGTGTTACGGGGATGGATAAACGTTGATTATGGAGTCATTGGGGGTTCACCAATTTATATTTTTTAGATCTTGGAGGAAGTAGGATGGGGCAAGATCTGACATTTTGAGAAAAGGGATCTCCGCACAAGACGAGTAGGAGCACTGCCAAAAAAAGATCTCTATGTTTCTTGAAGGATTGATCTCTATGTTTGTTCTTTTCATATTATGAGGAGGATGACCCCACCCCTGGTGCAAATGATCTCGGCATTTCAATCGGATATTAAGATCTCATCCTGGCTCATGCTTTTGAGAGTTTCTACTCATGAATCTTCTTTCGCCTGCAATGATAGATTTGTTAGAAAATATTGCTATCATTTCCTTGCCTACCGGTATGTGTTTTCATTTTTTTTTGGACCAATCCATTATGGAGACACTATGGATTGATAGATCCAGGTTTTTATAAGTGATTGCTTTAATTGTTGTGAAGTTGATTCCACTTGGTGGAAGCGCAATATATTATTAGACCAGATCCTTTTGTTTCCATATCTTTTGCAGTGAGCCAATCCATTTTGTCGAAGCGCTGCAAGATTATAGAACCATATTTTATGAGTTTGTGTCCTTTGTTTTAAGTCCCATGCATGTATTCTATGATTTAATAATGGGCAGTCATTCAAGATTTTTATGGTGTTACCCTCATTTGGATGTCGTGGATACGAAATTGTTCATAAGAGTTTCAAGGTTAAAGTAGGTCATTATTTTAGACAGAAAAAATTAACGATAGCCAATAATGGCTACTGTGTTTTGTTTATTATATTCCCTGCCATGTATCAATCTTGAATCTCTAAGCATACACTCGCTTGCAATCTCAATCTCATAATTTCAATTTATACCCTTTTTGGGATGATTTGTGAGAAACATGATCAGAGGGGTAAGTATTCTGTAAAAAAAAATTGCTTGAAACTTGCACCCGGTCTTGTCCCTTGGAACTTATGCAATATGGGTGGGGCAAGCTGAAGTGAGAACAAGACACTTGTGGATATTCTTTTGATCAGATTATTTCCTCATTAGATAAACACATGGATATCCCTCTCGTCTGCTGCTAGAAGGGGCATGCTTTTGTTTATTAATGGAGTGCGTCTCCTTTGTATTGTTAAAGAAAGGAATCGTTTCCCTTGCATTGGTTAGAAAATGCATTTATCTATTCGCTAAAGTTATCGTTCATCCAATCCCCCTTACACGACCTTAGCAAACTAGATAATCGTTTGTGAAGTTAAACTCTTGATAGAGTGGAGAAATCTTGTGGAGATTCAGGAATGAGAATCAAACTTTTGTATTCTGTGTTGATATAGATATGAATCTTGACCTATATTTCTAGATTATATATCCAAACTCTCATCATGATCTTGAAATTTTACCCTAGTCGCGTCTTGGACTAATTACAAAGGCGATTGAGTAAGAGCACACAATGATCTTTTATTATTTTATTTTGCTGCTTTTTCTTAGTCTAATTTAGTTATTCAGGAAAGAAACCATTATTCGATATGGCCGGTATAAGTCAAAGAGCTTACATCTGAATAGTTTTATTCCGAACTTGAATACATCTATTTTATTTATTTACCGCATTTAAGTGTCTTATTCAGGCGGGTAGTTCGATATGATTTCAAGACTATTGAGATTTATATAAAAAGGTGAATATATCATGGTTAACTAGCTCCTTTACTTAAGTATACAATCTTCACAAGTAGTATCTGTATTGGGGTCACCATTTTTCCTTATTCTTCAAGAAAACTCTGAGCTTATATATATATATATATATATATATATATATATATATATATATATAGTTACTGGCCAAAGTGCATAGCCTCCAACTGACCTATTCATATATTAATTTGATGGGAACTTAAGATTGTATCCTTTAGTTTTACATATGTATCCTTTAATTTTACATGAAATAAGTATAGATATCCATACTTACATCATCCCCACTTTGATGTACTTTAAGGGTATGATAAGAAGATACACAATCAACTTAGTCGAAGGCATTTTCAATAGGGTGGAGTAAAGATACTACTCTATGGTTCAAAGAGGGAGTATATTTTATTGAAGAGGATATAGTTTATATGTTGTAGGGTATATCCTTAGTGTGTTAGGGTTTTAAGAACACACTGGGACTGTTTGTCTTTTGTTTTAGATTTTGTATTGACCTACATAGTATTGGGATACTCTCTATGAGAAAGTCTACAAGAAGAGACAAAAGAGTATGGAGACATTTATGTTGCGGATTGTAATCCTTTTAATGAAATAATGTCACAAGATATGACCTTTTGGTGGACATAACCCATGGATTGGGTGAACCACGTATATTTGGTGTATTTTCTCTTATATGAACATCTTATGTATTTCATCTCTGTTTTATTTGATATTGTATTTTACGTGAGATTGAGTTTTGCTTGATATTGGGATGCATATAATGTTTCTATTTAAGTGAGAAATCAATTACTCCTTGCTTAATGAACAATTCGATTTCTTGATGTATAACTACATGAATGCATATAAGATTTGAATGCACTAACAAATAGCCATGGCCTTATGAATTAATAAATAGTCTCTTAAGGAGTCTTACTATCTGGTATGAATCAATATAATAAGTCATAACTAAGTAATGTAGCAATTCTGAAAGTAAAATGTGGTTTGTCTGTTTTATCCTTAACACACGCCTTAATGGAGTTGTTACTTATAATTGACTTGTCCTCTTAGTGTTGGTAAAAACATAATGGAAGAAATTAAAATGGGTTTCGGTTTCAAGTAAGAATTTATATCCATAGTGTTGAATGGTTAAAATGCTATTATGTGACTGTACAGTCTCAGGAGTTTAACATAGTTGTGCTTTTAGTTATAAGCAAAGAAAAATTTACTCCATTTATTTTCTAGAATGTCTTTAGATTTTCCAAATGGGTATGTTACAGATGGTATCAAAGCTGGAGTGACAACACTAGGGCCTATTTGGTCTCAACATGAAGTTAGAAGGCATGTATACTAATCAATAAAATGTTTTTTTTTTATGAATGCATGGCAACGTCGAACAAGGGACTAAGTTATCCGAGCAAACCCTCAAGGATTGGAGTAGGTAACTAAAAGGATAAATAAATAAATATCATGGGAAGGTATGTTACTCACAACTTGATGGCCCATATAGACCTGTCTGGTCTCATAGCTTCTATGTTATAATCCACAGGTTATTGGCAAAGATTGGCCAATAAAGTTTTGTTTAAACTTGCATAAATGAATACTTTCCTGGGTATGGATTAAAGGTAGATAGTGTACAGTTAGTGGTGTTGAGCCATGATTGCCTCATAATGCAATTGAGAATATAAAGGAGATATTGCACTCAATAGAGTGGAAAGGAAATATACAATTATAATCCTCCCAATTGAATTTTTGTTGTGCCCTTGCAATTTAGAACTTAAAACGTTTTCATGGTATAAAAACTGGTTCCACTTATAAGCTTAATGTGCATACTTCATTTCAGAGAATTTCAAAAATACCAAGTATACAACTCCTTGTAGTGCTTAAGCTTATTGTGGAAGACTATAGGGTAATTTGTGAGTCAGAAGCTAATGATACAAGGTTCATGAAAGTTTCTATTTATATTCTATCTTGAATGATATCGATACATTCATGATTTTGAGAAAATTTGTGACCTGTACAATCACATCCTCCCACACTTTCTTTGACCCATGTTTCAATGAAGTTGACAGGGGTTAATTCCCAATTTTTTGGTGGTGAAAGGCTAGGATGTTGGGATTTCTTAAATCGCTTTTTGTATGTATAGTGGAGACATCCACGGGGTGTATTTCAGTCTATGGGATTGAGTGTCTTGGGGTTTTCTATGGTGCTCAGATTGCAGGTAAGGTTTCTTTGTTTGTAATCAATTTTTGATTCTTTCCATACTTTTTCTCTTATGACATTGCAACTACATGAGTACATGGACTATGGGGATCAATGGATATCCCTTACGTCTGAAAGCAATGATTGTCAGGAAACCTATTATCATTGTTTTTCACAAACGTTCATGGTCGTTATGGGTAAATGCATAGAACTTGTTATGGGTAGTTTGATGTTTAGGATAGCAAACTGCAAATATTTTCTTGTCTATAAAGAAAAAAAAAAAAATTGTATTAGCTTTCATATTTGGTGTTTTCAGGCATTCTGTTGCTGTGTCAAATTGAGGGAAAATGGAGTTCAGAATGCCTAGTTTCCATTCATTCACATTATGACGAGTTATCAATTCTAATGTTTCATTTCATCTCTGCTATAAGTGTGCATGACCAAATTGGTAGGTTTGGAGGTGCACCATCTTATTTTCTTAGCTCTAGTGAAAATGGTACTTTAATGGTATCTTACTATTTTCACCTGAGCACCATGAAAAAATAATTCATATGAATGAATAGTTATGAGTTATGTTTAGGTGACTACCACCTTGGGGATGATTCGTATCTAATATAATGAATCAGGATACATTACACCACATTGGATAAAGTGTGTTGTACCAATGCTGAAAGTTCCCATGGAAAGAGTAGATTGATTTCAGAAATAATGTGCTAGAACCTGCGGTTACCCTTAATAAACACTATTCATTTTTTGTCTTCTTATAAGAGTTTTAACTCATATGTATTTGTAGCTTGCTCCGCTATGTTTTTCTAAAAGTACAATGGCTCCTTTGAGAAGTATATTGTTGCCTCTAAAGACACTATATACCAATTGGAATTTCTATGTCCTTATCTTGCCACTGATAAATATTGTGTAAAGTTGGAATGCCCTTTCACTCGAAATGATCCAAATATAGATGAGTAACGATGTCTAAAGATATTTATATTTGAAAATGATAAGTTAATGAATGTCATATAAGGTTATGGACTAACATTGCAGGAGTATGCTTGGAACACTACCAATTGAAATGAACTACTGGATTACCAAATTCACTGGATTAAGTAATGAAGTTAAACCACTTCAGAATGAGTGTTGTCTTACTCCTTATCTTATTTTAATTTTCCTATTATGAGTTTTTTATGAACCAGGGGTTAACTGTGGATTATGATGTTAGGTACTAACATTGCAGGGTTTTACCATGATTATGGCCGTTGACCTGATCAAGTAAAAACATGGATTATAAACATGGGTTATAAATTCACTCGCGTATAGAAATTTGTGCTCAATTGCTCAAAATGAGTAAGGAGTTATTTTTGGTTTCCAAAATTGTATGAATCAAGATTTTGGTAGAGGTACAAATCATTACGACCCATGAAATGTTGATTAATGAAATTATTGTTTATAGATAGATGTTAATAATATTAACCATGAAGCCAATTTTACGAATTGGGACAATGACAGTAAAGTCATGTTAAGCACCAAAAGAAAAATGTGTGCCACAAATAGTCAAAATTAACATTAAAAACAAATAAGAAAATACATGCTACAAGAGCACAATGGTGCTAGGCAAGTAATTGTCATGTGAGCACATTGGTGTTAGGAAAACATGTTGTGGGAGCACAATGGTGTTAGGCAAGTGATTGTCATATGAGCACATTGGTGTTAGGCATATGATGTGGAAAGAAGAATTAATGATCTAACTCTACCTTACTTTTGGGGGAAAGTAATTCCTGGACTCAAGCAAGGAGGCTTGAGGGGAACCAAGAAAGTGTTATGATATCAATATCAAGACCTAGGCAAAGATGGACATTTGGAAGACATGACGATGTTTGATGTCACTGAGGAGAAAACTTTTGACTAGCGATCAAAAGGGAGAGTAACTTCAGAAATATACGTAAGTCCACATGAGAATTGGAAAAGAACTCAAGGGAGAGTTTGAAAAATAACAAAATGAAAGACGTGCTAATTAATTTTCCAAGTAATTAGACGATTACATGTCTTGATTTGTAAATGTGAAGGTTGGAGATTCATATTGATTTGTAATTTTCCAAGTAATTAGACAGTTACATGTCTTGATTTGTAAATTTTAAGGTTAGACGGTTACTCATCTTCTTGATTTCCTCAGCTTTAAGACTATTTATGTATCCAAAGGTTGGAGATAGAATACGTCCTCCCAAAAGATGAGTAATTATGTTTTACTAATGAATCAATTAATTTATGGAAAAATAATTATTATGATAGAAGATGTTCCATAAATTGTAAATTGTTATAGTGCAAAAGGATCCATGGCTTATGTTCAAGTTGAATTAAAATTTTGGACATGAATTACTGAGAAAAATTTGGGCTAGACCCGATCTTGTTGGATGAAACTGCAGGTCTTGAACGATGAAGACTTGAGTAGAATCATGAAAGATCGACAGATATCAAAATGAAAATGACGAAGCAAGAAAAGATGGCTCATGAGAAGAAGAAAGAGGGGCTGGAAAACGAGAACACTGAGGATGGTGTTACATTAAGGGGGAAGGGATGTAATATCCCTCTTATAAGCCCTAAGTATTTTTTATAATAATTTAATGTTATTGTACTTGTTTTTCTAGTGAGGAGCTCAAGGCCAAGGCCCCACCAGTAAAACCTAGTAAGTACGTGATTAATTTCCTAAATATGTAGATTTAGGAGAACAAAAAAAAAACATTGGCGCAATTTAAAAAAAATTGACTGGAAACTAAACAATAAGGGAAAACTGGGAGGTCAAGTAAAGGTAACTGAGTATCATCACGGTGTTGATGAGGGAACCAGCCACCCCCCTGACCTTTGACCCTAAGCCACTTTTTAGACACTAGTCGATTTCTCACGCATTTAATTGGTAAATTACTTATTGTGGATATGCGAGCCTAGGGCTCGAACATGAGGGAGTTTTCGCAGAAAAGATACTTTGATAACCAAAGAGTAAATCCAACATGTAAAGTACAAATATATCATAAAGTGGTTTTATGAGGAGTAGAAAACCTTCACCTAATAAGGCTACTCCTACCTCACATCAATCAAGGGTATTGGAAGGAAGAAGACATGTATATTATATATATAAAAGCATATATATATATATATATATATAGATAGATAGATATAGATATAGATATAGATATGGATATAGATATAGATATATATAGCAGAATATATATATATATGAAAGGAATTTAATATATAACAGTGGAAGCATTATATAGTGGAACATGTTATAAATTACATGTATATGAAACACTATATAATAGTAGAGCATTATATAATGAGGGAAATTTCATTAGCAAAGAATGTTATAAATTACATGTATATAGAACATTATATAAGTGGAGCACCTTATAGTAAAGGAAATTATAAATACATATATATATATATATGTTTTGGAATTAATATATGTATGTATTAATATAGCCAACAAAATTTCATATACCATAAATATATGTACACCATTACATATATATATAATCTTTATAGAGCAAGATACCCATATTGATGGAGTATTAATTTACCGTGAGTAATAGTCGAGGTTTTGTATCCATTACCTGATTATTAGCCATTAATTTTAGAGGTGTCATTTAAACTCTCGTGACTGATATTAAATTTTTGAGAGACGTTGAACATGGAGGCTTTAATTACCCTGGATTTTGGCCACCGATTCTGAAGGCGTTATAGGGATGGATAAATGTCGATTATGGAGTCGTTGAGGGTTCACCCATTTATATTTTCCAGATCTTGGAGGAAGTAGCGGGGGGCGAGATCTAACATTTTGAGAAAAGGGATCTCCGCACAAGACGAGCAAGAGCGCTGCTAGAAAAAAAATCTCTACATTTCTTGAAGGATTGATCTCTACATTTTGTTCTATGCATATTACGAGGAGGATGACCCGAGCCCTAGTGAAAATGATCTCAGTGTTTCAATCGGGTATTAATATCTCATCCTGGCTCACGCTTTTGATAGTTTCTACTTGCTAATTTTCTTTGGCCTACAATGATAGAATTGTTAAAAAATATTGCTATCATTTCCTTGCCTACCGGTATGTGTTTTCGTTTTTTTTTGGACCAATCCATTATGGAGACGTTGTGGATTGATAGAGCCAGGTTTTTATAAATTATTTGTTTTATTGTTGTGAATTCAATTCCATTTGGTGGAAACAAAATAGATTGTTATACCGGATCCTTTTCTTTCCATATCCTTTATGGTGAGCCAATCCATTTTGTGGAAGTGTTGCAGGATTATAGAACTAGATTTTGATGTCCTTTGTTGTAAGTCCCATGCATGTCTTCTGTGATTTAATAGTTGGTAGTCATTCAGGATTTTTATGGTGTTACCCTGATTCCGATGTCGTGGATAGGAAATTGTTCATAAGAGTTTCAAGGTTAAAGTAGGTCATTCTTTTACATGGAAAAATTTAACGATAGCCAATAATGGCTATTGTGTTTTGTTTATTATATTCCTTGCCATGTATTTGTCTTGAATCTCTAAGAATACACTCTCCTACAATATCAATCTCATAATTTCAATTTATACCCTTTTTGGGATGATTCGTGAGAAACATGATCAGAGGGGTAAGTATTCTGTATAAAAAAATCGCTTGAAACTTGCACCCGGTCTTGTCCCTTGTAACTTATGCAATATGGGTGGGGAAGGCCAAAGTGAGAATAGGACACTAGTTGAGATTCTTTTTATCAGATTATTTCCTCGTTAGATAAACACTTCGATATCCCTCTCGTCTACTGCTAGAAGGGGCATGATTTTGTTTATTAATGGAGTGCGTCCCCTTTGTATTGTTGAAGAAAGGAGTCGTTTCCCTTGCATGGGTTAGGAAATACATTTATCTATTTGCTAAAGTTATCTTTCAGCCAATCTCCCTTACACGACATTAGTAAACTAGATCATCATTTGTGAAGTTAAACTCTTGATAGAGTGGAGGAATATTGTGGAGATTTTGGAATGAGAATCAAACTTTTGTGTTCTGTCTCCATATAGATATGAATATTGATCGAGATTTCTAGATTATATATTTGAACTCTCATCATGATCTTGAAATGTTACCCTAGTCGCGTCTTGGACTGATTACAGAGGCGCCTGAGTAAGAGCACGCAATGATCTTTTAGTATTCTATTTTGCTGCTTTTTCTTAGTCTAATTTGTTATTCAAGAAAGAAACAATTATTTGATATGTTCGATATAAGTCAAAGAGCTTACATCTGAATAGTTTCATTCCGGACTTGAATACATCTATTTTATTTATTTACCGCATTTAAGTGTCTTATTCAGGCAGGTAGTTCGATATGATTTCAAGACTATTGAGATTTATATAAAAAGGTGAATATATCATGGTTAACTAGCTCCTTTACTTAAGTATACAATCTTCACAAGTAGTATCTGTATTGGGGTCGCCATTTTTCCTTCTTCAAAAAAACTCTGAGCTTATATATATATAGTTACTGGCGAGAGAGCATAGCCGCCGAGTGACCTATTGATATATTAATTTGATGGGAACTTAAGTATGCATCCTTGAATTTTACATGAAATAAGTATAGATATCCATACTTACATCATCCCCACTTTGATGTACTTTAAGGGTATGATAAGAAGATACACAATCAACTTGGTTGAAGGCATTTTCAATAGGGTGGAGTAAAGATACTACTCTATGTTTCAAAGAGGGAGTATTCTTATTGAAGAGGATATAGTTTATATGTTGTAGGGTAGATTGCTAGTGTGCTAGGGTTTTCCGAACACACTCGGACTGTTTGGATTGCGTTATAGATTTTGTATTGACCTGCATAGTATTGAGATACTCTGTATGAGAAATTCTACAAGAAGAGACAAAAGAGTATGGCAACATTTATGTTGAGGATTGTAATCTTTTTAATGAAATAATGTCACAAGATGTGACCTTTTAGTGGACGTAACCCATGGATTGGGTGAACCACGTATATTTGGCATATTTTCTCTTATCTGTACATCTTATGTATTTCATCTCTGTTTTATGTGAGATTGATTTTTGCTTGATATTGGGATGCATATAATGTTTCTATTTAAGTGAGAAATCAATTACTTCTTGCTTAATGAAGAAGCCAATTTCTTGATGTATAACTACATGAATGCAAATAAGATTTGAATGCACTAACGAATAGCCATGGCCTTATGAATTAATAAATAGTCTCTTAAGGTGTTTTAATATCTGGTATGAATCAATAGAATGAGTCATAACTAAGTAATGTAGCAATTCCAAAAGTGAAATGTGGATTGTATGTTTTATCCTTAACGCACGCCTTAATGGAGTTGTTACTTATAACTGACTTGTCCTTTTAGTGTTGGTAAAAACATAAAGGAAGAAATTAAAATGGGTTTTGATTTCAAGTAAGAATTTATATCCATAGTGTTGAATGGTTAAAATTCTATTATGTGATTGTACACTCTCAAGAGTTTAACATAGTTGTCCTTTTGGTTATAAGCAAAGAAAAATTTACTCCATTTCGTTTCTAGAATTTTTTTAGATCTGCTAAATGGGTATGCTACACTGAACAAGTATGATGTTAGGTTTATTGATAAGTATTGTGCCATCTATGATAAATTTCTCAGTAGAAGACTCTTAGCCAAAGTAGAAATGAACCAAAATAGAATACTCCCTCTCAGTCTCAAAATTACTATCCTATTAGTCATATGCACATACTATCAAACCAATGGAAAGGGCATTCAAACCTAATGACCTTTTGAGTTTTGGCCTTATTCGAAGCAAATCAATTCAATATTAAGACTGACAGTAAGAGGTATGGGGTGTTTTTTACTTTTACCATGATATCCTTAGATACTTATGAATTTTTACCTATAAAAAATATTCTTCTTCACAAATTGATCGAGCAGATTCGGTTGTTGGATGGAATACATGGTCGAGCTAATTGGATTGCTGCATTGGATGATGGATGGATGGAAAATGATATAGACATGCTTTATTATGGACTTGAGATATTAATTCTACTACATTCTAAATAAGATATTAATATGATGGTAGATCATAAAGATAAATGGAAGGGCTAGAGATAACGGGGACACCACAATTGAAATATATTTAATGAGAGTATATGTATCTCACTCTGAATCCACACTCAAATTTGGAATTGAGGCTCCATGTTTATCTACATTTGACCTTATATTTTGCAATATTCCTTTCAAACTATAAGGAATGCACCTAAAACCATATAAACCACGTATGGCACACCATCTAGAGGCACAAGGTTCATAGAGGACATCCAACAAAGGCATAGTGTATTGTAGTCTATTTTCATATTCAACCTTTCAAGGAAATTAGGTCTATCTCAAGGAATGTATGATTATTGTAATATAATTAATGTGCAAAGTAGTGGTCAAGGTGCAAAGACCATTAGTTAATATTTAATCACATTCATTTAGGAAAAAAAGTAAACCATTCATGCGCAACAAATAAAATGATACATATATCATACATATAAGACAAAGAAAAGAAGACATATGGAGAATATCCCCATAACTCCATTGTACTAACAAAAAAATATTACATTTGGGGCTCATCCTTACAACATACTATCACAACACAAAACTATCAAAACTTTATTTCTAATAAAACTAGCTCACAAACTATTGTAACCCAACTAAAGAATAAAAAACAACCACATTAACATTTACAATATAATATGAACACACACATATAACCTCGGAGAAGTAGTTATAGAAGGATATATAACAAGGAGAGCTGCTAATGCAACAAGTCCCTGCCATATGTTATTGAGCTCTTTGATTTAAGATGGAGTGCTTTGGTTCATGTTGCAGCAACCTAAACCATCCCTATCAATTGATTCTTGGAACTATTACCTCTATGATAGATCAATGGCTAGATCTATTTGCTGCTGTAACTACTATAGAAATTCATGTGCAGGTTGCTCACTGTCTTTGAAAATTCTCATCCAATTTTTAACAGTTGAGCATCTAAACTTTGTCTACTCTATTTACTAGTCCAAAACATATGCATTAGATGATTCTTAGTGAAAATTGACTGATTCTTAATGAAAATTGAATAAGACCAAAATCTCCAAAGCAACTTGAGTACGTAAGTGCCATGCTTTTCTAAAGTCTATAGTTAACATCCAATAGGTTAAATTGGGAGGGCCCTTGGTTGATGGAAGGGTGCTGACATGTCCAGAGTTGAGGTTGTGGGACCAATATTGGATGGAAGAACCTTAGGTGGAAAGGTTACGAATGACTGTCTCTGTCAATACAATCGCCAAACCATATTCGCATCTTAAATAAATAATTGTGTAATGGATAAAATTGTTTGACGTGTGTCCTTAAATGTAGACACGTTATTAACTACATGAACCGAATCTGCCAGAACTACAAACCTACAAACTCTAACTCTGTTTGTGCTGATCTGGTATTTGTTCCTAGCATCTGCTCTCGATCTGCATCTCCATTTCCACTACGTAACCTCAGCGTTTCAACTCCATTTTACATTACCTCATCTCACACACACCCTTCTCGCTATCTTATTACTCGACAATTTTGTCATTGAAGGTTGTCTTCCCAACTCATACTTTCTTTTCTTCCTCTATGCATTCTTCTTTCCTCCAGTGGCATGTTTCTTGAGAAGTGAAACCCCTAGTTTTAGAATTGGCTAGAACCTTTGTAGGTCATTTACAACCTCAGACTGCATCGTCGCCTTGCCTTACCCATTCCCCACTCTCTGCTTTCCTCACAACACCTCGGGTGACCTGAGTACAAGGATGAAATCGCATCTGTGACCTGCATGAGGATCCCTCTCTCCTCCATGACCTCTTTATATCAAAGCTCCTCTCTCATATCCGTGCGACTATGTTGTTCTTGGTTTCTTCCCTCAACTCAACATCTATTCACTAATTTTGCTAATGTTCTCTCCTCTATGCGAGCTAAATTTGTGTGGTTGAGGTATCAAGGAGTTAGATTTGGTATCTTGGGTCCATCAAATTGAAAGCCTGAGCATATCCCATTTGTGTCAAGGTGGCTTGCTGTAAAATATTTACTCTTGACAACAATTTCCACTCCTATATGGTAGGCAGAGCTCAAGCATTCTAATTCATAATGGCAATAGGAATCGACACCATTGCTACCAATGCATTCCATACATATCCATACTTCCATCTCTCGGTGAATATAACATTTTATGAATGCTACTGATTTTATTTTGTTACTGTTAATCGTTTGGTCTCTCCTCCTCTACAGCCAGTTTAAGTAAATAATGTGCATGAAGCCCCTGGAAGGTTACATTGTTTAGCAAGATAATGTCTGCTAGAAGATGTTATTTTTTTTTTATAATATATTTCCATCAATGTTTTGTTCATTGAATCATGCTGTAGTTCGATTTCTTAGCTTGTCTATAAAATCTTTGTACAGGCCAGATAAATGTTTGTTGGATCTTGAATACATTCTAGCCAGAAGAGATGCTGTGAATGAATGCACGAATTCAGTTGCCAGTATGAGACGGGTTAAAAAGAAGACCGAGACAAAGTATTTAAGAGTGCAAATGTTATATTGATGAAAATATTGGAAACAACAACGAGTCATTTGGCTGATTAGGCAACCATGGAAGACCTAGGGGGATGTGTGTATTTCTAAAGCTACCAGATATAAAATATTTTGCCTTACTGGCATGTTGCAGCATGCATTGCTTCCTCATAGGTGGTACATTGTGGTTATATATCTTTTCATTTGAGTTTTGGTTTCCAACAAGTAAATGAAATACTTGCTCAGACTTGTTAAGCATCTACAATTACCCCTGCCTGCTCATTGGAATTTTTTTATCAAAATGACCTACTGCCTAGTGAAGTATATGGCCAACCTAATAAGAATATAGTGTTCCTTAATAGTGTTGCATTTAACTAACTGCTATGTGTAACCACACCCAGGATCCTAGAAGGCTTCACAAATGGTGTTGTTTTTATTCAGAGAATGTCGGTCAATTCTCTTTCACGTTCCTAACATTTGTTGTTTGTTAAGTGTTCTTGTTTTACAGTGATCTAGAGGATTAATCATTGCAAGTTTTGCTCCTAAAACACAATGGTTCTAGTTTTGCTGATGAGAAGCTTTAGATGTGAACAAGAAAATGCAGTTTCAGGTAAAGTCTGTATAGAAAGCTATATGGAAAATTCAAGAAAGTGATTGCATATATGGTTTTCTAATTTGTATACATATATTCACTACTACATTTCGATCCAAAATCCGACGGTTACTTCCGACGGCGCGTGGATTTTTTCTTTTAAACCTACCAAAAATCACAAAGATATATTTTTTTTTGTAAATGTGGCCACACACGTCGGTTAAGCGACGGATATTTTCATAGCCGTCGCTTAATCGACGGCGCGTAAGCCAAGGTCATCAATCAATATATTACATTAGATCACAAAGACATTTTTTTTTTGTAAATGTGGCCACACACGTCGGTTAAGCGACAGATATTTTCATAGCCGTCGATTAAGCGACGGCTCGTAAGCCAAGGTCATCAATCAATACAATACATTAGTGTAGAATTCATTTCGTGTAGAAGAGCGTTCGAGCTTCTCAGGCTCCCCTGCA
>LPNX010018473.1:85183-145347 GCA_001517045.1 Pseudotsuga menziesii | reverse complement strand
GATAGGAAGGCGAAAAGGCTGGTAATCAACCGCCTCATGAAATGTATAAATATAGGCATTTGCGTTTGAATAATCAATTGGAATCGGGAGTTATTACCAACAGTTGAGCTTCCAGGCTCAGAGATATGTTGGATTTCATGCCTTCAAAACTACCTGGATCTATGAAGGAGATACACCCGAGAGTTGTAAAATTCTGAAGAAGGGTATAATCCTTGTATTAGATGAATGATAATATATACAAGTTGAGTAGGTCTACATGTGAAATATCGGTTCCATGAGGATATAACCCTCATGTATATATATGCATACCAAAACTTCTAAAATTATATTTTAGCCAAGAAATTCTTTGAACATCAATGCCATACAAGAGGTATGTGTGTGAATGTTATATTTGGTATTTTAGGAACTAACATATGATGAAGGATCAATCATTGGTTGTAAAGTTATATATGAGGAGAATCCTCAAATAAAAAATGTGATGAAATAATTGTCGTTATCTACATTGATAATATTTTTAAATTAGTATGTGTTTCATCATCTATGAGAAAAACTATTATTATGCACGTGTTATGTTAGTTTGATATGATTAACTATGTTTCCAAGGAATATATAAATGATTAAAGGTACTTTAGAGGAAGTATCGTCATACTAGAGGTATGGACGCAAAAATTGAATATGGAAAGTTACGTCTCATGAAAATGCATGAATGACTTGTTTTATATTATGAATGTTGTATATGTCGTGCCTCATTGAGAAATGATGCAGGTGCATTTTGAGAGAAAGACTATTATCTAAAGGGATTCTATGAAAAGTACCAACAGTAAGTTTCCAAAAGAAAATATGTTTTGATTTGAAAATTTATATTTATGCATATCTTTATGAATGTAAATGTTTAATAACATTGTGTAAAGAACACGTTGTGAAAGACAAGAAGCATTATAAACACTCCGAAAGAAATCCAAATTAAGCGAGGAGGGATGAAGCTCGATAATTGCAAGGTCAAATGTACATTAAATAATAAATCTTGAAAGACACAAACACCAAGGATGGTGTATTTTTAAGGAGAGGAGTATGTAACATCCTGGTAAACCTACAAGGGAATTATTTTTAATAAAAAACATAAGTCAAGAAAAGAGAATAATTATGATCAATCTATTAATAAATAATTATATTTCTAAGAAAGGACAACCAAATATATATTGAAACAATTACTTATTCGATTAGGCTCCTTTAATGGAAGGTAACCGACCCCAAAAATAAATGAGGGAGTGGTATGGAGGGGAGTTGAGATGAAGCATAAGGATCTATGTGGAAGGAGGAAGACGACACTGCAAAAAGGGATTCAACCAAGAATATCATTTATGATTGAGGATGTAAGTTGGATGATTAATTTGACCATGTTGAAGGAAGAAGATCAATAACCTTATAATGCTAGAACTCTATCTCGGCACTAGTAAAGGAAGAAGATGAAACTCTCACATGTTTGGTTACTTTATTCTTCAATTATTTTTTCTACTTGTTGTTGATGCATGTAATTCATTTGCAGTATCGACTCTATTTTAAACTCTTTACTTATAACTTCATCTTTGTTTTGGTTGGTAAATAAATATACACGCACCTTTATAGGAGAACTTTCCTATGTTAGTTGAGCTGTAAAATACTTCTTTTACACAAGCCACAAGGATTATGTTGATACCACCCTAGTTTACTTCCTTAGAAATTATGTATAGGTTCTTACCTTCTTAGTTATTTACAGAGTTCACAATGGTCTCTATTGATGGTCTCTACTAGGAAGAAATATGTATAAACATAATTAATTATCGATTACAAATTGTTTGAGGTTGATTTCCTTAGGACAATTCATTTTTCTATTTATTGCTTTGTATTCAATGAGCAACCTTGTTACAAAGACTCAAACCTTTGTTGTTTGATTTATATATGGTGGGATTATTCCTCTTATTATCTTTTAGGTTGGGGCCCGGTGAAAGCTCTTCCTTCTATTTTCCTTTATGAGAGTTTCTCCATTAGTGCGATAAATAAACTCCACATTCTATCTATTTGATATTTTTATATATTATTTAAAAGTATTTGATACATTTTTTATATATTATTTAAAGGTATGAATATATGAGGGATCCCACTCCCTTATATATTATATGGGAATCAAACTCTTTCAATATATAAGGGAATCAAACTCTTTGAAAATGTTGTATAATATATAAATATGGTTATCATCAAAAGGGTAGCTTCAGTTCTGTTTAATGGTGATTTATATAATTAATTAATGTTTGCAAAGTTAAGATACAACTAGCTTAATAGCTACTTTGTATTAATAGTTAAATTTAATGTTTATTATTTAATAAAGTATTGAGATATTAAAAGTTAATGTTTAATATTAATTGAAGAATTGTGCTTATAATGTAAAAAACAAGCTTCAACTTTATCTTACAGTTGATAGGTTCCAAATCAAATTACTTGTAGATTTGTTCAAACCTCTGCAATGGAAAATAGACATTGAGGAAATTGTGGGAGTATATTCATTCCCATTCATGAGAAGGTAGGTAGTCTTCATTGGAAGTCTCTATGTGGAAAATAAGTAAATTCTACTTATTATATATACTCATAATTAGAAATATTATAAAATTGGAGAAATCAAAATTTAATTCATCCCCTTTTTCTTTATGCCAAGACTAGAATGTCCATCCTTTGATTTTCAGGATTTAGCTCCATCATTTGACTTATGATGAGGCTGAACATGAGTAATTCATATTTAGTCATTTAGAAGAAAACATTGAATATAAGTAAAATGATAAACTAAGCATAAATTTACTGACGCTTGGTGGAGAAAGAACTTAGCCTTGACACTATGAACCTTAATGGTTTAACTTAATATTTTGATGATTAAGAGTCTAAATGGATGGCTAGTGCCTAATCCTATGGCTAAGGACCGAGTCTAAATATATTCTAATCAAGAAGTGATAGAAAACCTGTAAGTTTAAAATTGTAATCGTATGTAATCTTCACTTAATTAGTTTAAGCGAGAAGATTCTAAGTTATTTTAAGATTGCAATGCTTGTCTTAAAATAAGGCCTTGTGTTAAAGATAAAAAGTAATATGAAAATGTTCTTTGTAAAATAGTCACTCGGAAAGAGGAAAGTGTATAGCAATGGTTGTGCTATAGAAATGTAACTTTCTTTATTGATTATAATTAATAATAAGATTAACAATTCTTCGTGGATGTAGCCCCTATTTGGGGTGAATCATGTATATTGATTTCCCTCTTATGTTTGCACATTATAATCGTGATATTTATAATAATTTTATATTATGTGTGATCTCACTTAAAAGTGTTATTTTATTAATGTATAAGTTTACTCTCAAATGATACTGTTAACACAAATGCTTAGTTAGTGGTTTTAAAGTCCTACTTGAAAAGGATTCACACATATGTTTATCATTAATGAATGGTGATTCACAAGTGTTAATTATTATATATATGTGATTATTAAAGAATGGTGATTAGTAGGTATACGATGGTATAGTGGGCCATGAAATATTCTCACATAACAAGCACTTAGTTAAGTAATTTTTTTGTGTGGAAAATGTACTCGGGAAGTTAAATGAATCAATACCTTTTGTTTAATATTTTGATTTTTAAGGTAAATAATTAATGTCTTGTAAGATATCATTATCATGGTACTAGATTATTGTAAGTTCTAGTAATGTTTCAAAGTTATAGAGTGTGTGTTAAGATTCCATATATGCTAAGCTAGATCATCAGTATTCAATTTCAATTTCATAACAAAAGAATATAGACAGGATCACGAAAAGAAATAGTATCACAAGATCAAACAAATTTATCCTGGAAAAACCCTAAAGGGAAAAACCCAACAAAAGCTTCCTCAACATAGATGATCAAAAGATAAAAGGTAAAACCCCAGACTAATACTTCTCCTCTTTGCAGCTACTGCTTCTCTCTCTCTCTCTCTCTCTCTCTCTCTCTCTCTCTCTCTCATGTGCTACACAAGTGAGTGTGAGTGTGTAGAAGTGAGAAAAGCCTTACTTCTATTTATATTCTTTCGTTCACTTGACAATTCACTCCACCAAGTTGACCCCACTAAAATTGACTGGGCCGACTTCTCTAGGAGGAAAAAAACAACTTAATAATAATTAGGGTGCTAATGACCCAACTTACAACAGAGGGGTTTTACTCATGAATCTCAGTGATTCTTCCGATAGGAACATTGGGGTACAATAAAATACAAATGATTCTCCCGATAGGAACATCGGGGTAATAAGTAAATACACTTCAAAGTTACAATAATTCAACAGGGTGAAGTATGGTCAAACAAGTAAAGATGATAGTTATGGTTGTGGGTTATGAAGTGGATTATGTTATTAACATTAGTAGAGTAAATGAACTAAGATAGGCTATTCCAATTTTTCTTGCACTTCATTTGGAAGCAGTATATATTAAGAAAAATGGTTTTATTTTTAAGGGGACCCAAATGATGAAATTATGTTGTTAGTCTTGAAAATATATATTAGTATTTTAGTGTATCAATCTAAGAACTCTACTATGTGTAACAATGTAAGGTTGTACCTTTTTCATGATGAAAGATAAGCATTGGTACTAACACTCTTGGGTCCTTGGAAGCTGTTTAAGGAAAAAGTTTATGCCACATTTCTACGTAATGAGTAAGGTGAAAGTTGGGTTTGTTACAAATGGTATCAAAAGATGTTCTCAACACTCAAACCTAATGGAATTGCCTTCATTCAGGGATGTTATGAACTTTATGATTTGAATACAGGATTTTATGTTTACTTATACGTATGCATTCTATAAAAAGAATTTTTTTTTTAAGTTATGATCGTCAAAGTAAATGAAATAGTTTTCTTAGAATCATATAATTATGTGCTTGATTGTATAAAGCTAGTTGCACAACTGAGATGCAAAAAAAATGCAGGAAGAGTGGATTTTTATATGAAGATTGACAAGTTGATATGTTTAATTGTAAATATTTGCGAATGCAAACATGAATACATTACCATGCTAACGATAGCTTAATCTGGCATACCTATGTAAAGATATAATTATGTTATTTTACATGCATAATGATGAGTAATGTGCAATTCTGTGAATCACTTTCTAAAAAAATTATTAGAAAGGTTGAATGCATGGTACTAATACATCAAGTCGAGGATATTCAAAAGAGAACATGAAGTAAATTTAATGGTAGCGCTAAAATTTTAATTCTAATTAAAGCATATATAATGTTAGGTATGTATTTTGATTAAGGTGTAAGTTAGTGAATGACTAAATTGTCGAGATAATGCGATTATGCAAAAGAACATTTTGTTGTGTAAGAGTCAGTGCAATTCACAATAGTAACTTTCAATTATTTTTATAATTTTCTTTATGATATTATGGTGCAATGAAGTTTTGGAAAGAAATTGTGTGTAAGAAATGCAAGTACACATGGTTGCAATAAGCACCTTTGAATGCGAATCAATGAGATAATCGAACACAAAAGATAAGTTTTTCAATGGAAAAAGGTAACATCTAGAATTAATATGATTCCTTGTGTTAAATTTTCATATTCTTAGCTAAGACATCAGTACTTCATTTCATTTTCATAACAAAAGCATATAAACAGGATCACTGAAAGATAGACAAGAACAACCATACAAAAGGAACACAAAGATTTACCTTGGGAAAACCCTAAAGGGAAAAACCCAGCAAAAGCTTCCTCAATATAGATGCCCCAAAAAGATAAAAGATAAAACTAGCAAGGAGATCAAAGCCTGATCCTCCTCCTTCTCCAGCTACTTCTCTTCTCCACTAATGCGCTACACAAGTGAGAGTGTGTGTCTCAAATGAGGAGCACCACACCTCTATTTATATTCATCTGTTCACTTTAACTAACTCATTCGACACGTAGGCTCGATTTAAATCATGTAGGCTCGAGTTACACATGTAGGCTCAAGTAACCACACTGGGGTGCTAATGACCCGCCTTTACAATTAGAGGGGACTACCTCATGACTCTTATTAGTTCTTTCGATTAGAAGCATTGGGGTACAAAGTAATACAAGTGGTTCTCTCCGTAGGACCATCGGGGACCACAAAAGATACATATAGAATATTCTTTGAAGTTACAATATTTCAACACTCCCCCTTAACAAGAAGGGTATTATACAACAACATCAACAACAACAATAGTAGGAGAGAGATAGAGGACATCATCAACATCAGCAGGGTAACACATCTATAAATCATTGGAAGCTTTTCAATATCATGTAGTCTTCATCTTCAATATTTAGTCTTCAGCATCATCGGTACTTTGACCGCTTCGATTAGCAACATCTTGACTCTTCAATCAGTAGCAACATCTTCAGCATTTTGACCTTTCGATCAGCAACATCTTCAGCACTTCGACCTTTCGATCAGCAACATCATCTTCAACACTTTGACCTTTAGATCAGCAACATCTTATTCAGCACTTTGGCATTTCAATCAACAACAACATCATCATCATAATCTGATATTTCAATTAGACTCATCATTATCATCAGCCTTTGATCTTTTGATCAGAACCATCATCAACCGAACATCATCATACTCTAACATCAACTCATCATCATATTCTGATCTTTCGATCAGTACCTCATCATCATCATACTTTGATAATACGACATCATCATCATTAGGATCTCATCATCATCACATTCTGATATTTCAATCAGAAACATCATCATCATCATCGCATTCTGATCTTTCGATCAGAAAACATCATCATCATCAGCAACATCATAATCATAAGCAACTTCTGATCTTTCGATCAGAAAACATCATCATCATCAGCAACATCATAATCATAAGCAACTTCTGATCTTTCGATCAGAAAACATCATCATCATCATATTTTGATATTTCGATCAGAGAACATCATCATGAGCAACTTCTAAATTTTCGATCAGAGAAACATCATCATCATCATATTCTGATCTTTCGATCAGAGATCATCATCATCGGCAACAACATCATCATCATATTCTAATCTTTCAATCAGAGAACATCATCATCATCAGCAACTTCTGATCTTTCGATCAGAGAACATCATCATCATTAGTAACAACATAATCATCATATTCTGATCTTTCAATCAGAGAATATCATCATCATCAAAAAATTCTGATATTTCGATCAGAGAACATCATCATCATCAGCAACATCTGATCTTTCGATTAGAAACATCATCATCATCATAAAGACATCAACATCATCAAAACATCGACATGATCCTTCCTTTCAGAATTACGAGATTTAGTTCTTTACGGAGTTACCAATGATTCTTCCTTTCGGAATTACGGGATATAGGTCTTTACGGAGTTACTAACAATCCTTCCTTTCGTAATTACGAGATTTAGGTATTTACGGAGTTACTAACGATCCTTCCTTTTGGAATTACGGGATCAACACATTTGTGGAACTCAGACAATCCTTCCTATTGGAATTACGGGATCAACACATCCGTGGAAATCAGAAAATCCTTCCTATTGGAATTATGGGATCAATTCAATGATCCTTCCTTTCAGAATTACGGGATTTAGGTCTTTACGGAGTTACTAACAATCCTTCCTTTCGGAATTATGGGATCAACACAGATGTGGAACTTAGACAATCCTTCCTATTGGAATTACGGGATCAACACATTTGTGGAACTTAGAAAATCCTTCCTATTGGAATTACGGGATCAATTCAATGATCCTTCCTTTCGGAATTATAGGATTTAGGTCTTTACGGAGTTACTAACGATCCTTCCTTTCAGAATTATGGGATCAACATAGATGTGGAACTCAGACAATCCTTCCTCTAGGAATTACGAGATCAACACACGTTCTCAAGTATCTAAGTCATTGGATCCATTTTGAAATGAAGTTCAAGGATGATACAATCCTACCACCTTCTCGATGACTAAAATTACACCGGATCCGTTCTAAACCGAAGTTCAAGGATGATACAATCCTGCCACATTCTCGATGACTGAAGTTACACCGGATCTGTTCTGAACCGAAGTTCAAGGATGATACAATCCTGCCACATTCTCGATGACCGAAGTTACACCGGATCCGTTCTGAACCGAAGTTCAAGGATGATACAATCCTTAAACATTCTAGATGACCAAAGTTACATCGGATCCGTTCTAAACCGAAGTTCAAGGATGATACAATCCTACCACATTCTCGATGACTGAAGTTGCACTGGATCCGTTCTAAACTAAAGTTCAGGGATGATACAATCCTACCACATACTCGATGACCAAAGTTACACCAGATCCGTTCTGAACCGAAGTTCAAGGATGATACAATCCTGCCACATTCTTGATGACCGAATTCACCTAATCACTTTTGGACATATGTCCCAGGATGATACAATCCCTCTTCATTCTTGAAGACTGAGGTCTTTGGATCACTTTAGGGAAAGTGCCCAGGGATGATACAATCCCACTGCAACATCGCTACTCCCCCTTTTAGGGAAGGTCTTTCTAAACCATACCAAGCTTGTCTCGAAAGTGTTCAAACTTTACTCGAGACAGAGGCTTTGTCAGCGCATCATCATCTAAACCATATTCATCTACATCTTCAGTATGTGAATACTGAACTATCACCATCTGTATCTCCAGTATGTGAGTACTAAAAGCATCATCAGGTCACCATCATCTGCATCTACAGTATGTAAATACTGAAACATCATCTATATCTTCAGTATGGGAATACTGAAATCATCATCATCTATATCTTCAGTATGGGAATACTGAAACATCATCATCTCTATATTCAGTATAGAAATACTGAATCACCATCATCTGTATCTACACTATGTAAACACTAAAACATCATCATCTGCATCTTTATCTTGAATGTAGAAATACTGGATTTCTATGTGTTACGACAGAACACGGGGTTCTCTGTTATCACAACTCTTGTTATCACATAGAATCAATGTAGTATCCATCTTCAGTTCAAAGAGACCTGATATCAGATTTCAAAGCCATATGGCTTCACAACTTAGCAGAGCAATCTGCTATGTATTCTGCTTCAGCCATGCTACGAGAAACACTGGACTGTTTCCTGCTAAACCATGAACTCATAGCAGACCCCAAACAAAAGCATCTACCTAATGTGCTTTTCCTATCTGAGATACTTCCAGCCCAATCTGCATCTGTGTAGCCATACAATCTATACTCATGGCTACCATCATAATATAAACCAAAGTCTATAGTCCCTTTCAGATATCTCATCACATGTTTTGCAGTTACTAGGTGAACCCGTCTTGGTTGAACAAGATATTGACTTAAGGTGTTCACAACAAAATAAATGTTTGGTCTGGTATTTGTTAAGTACATCAATGACCTAATGATCTATTTGTAATGATTCATATCCACTAACTCTGATGAGTCATCAGATAACAGCTTCAGGTTGGAGTCCATGACTTTGCATTCCAACACATTGAATCTCTTCAATATCTCTACCACATACTTTCCCTGGTTGAGAAAGATTTGTTCTGAACTTTGCCATACTTCCAGACCTAGGAAATAATGCATTAACCCAAGGTCTTTCATCTCAAATTCTTCTACTAGTTTCTTCTTGCTTTCCATGACCTGTTTCTCATTTCCTGTCAAGGATAAGTCATCCACATATAATAACAAGATGACAAGTTCATCTTCTACAACCTTGAGATAAAGGTTAGGGTCAGCTTTACTCTTGGTAAATCCCATGCTCGACAAGAAACTATCTATTCTTCCATACCGATCTCTGGGAGCTTGTTTAAGACCATAGAGGGCCTTCTTCAACTTGCATATGTGAATCCATCTGGCTTCAACTTCAAATCCTTGTGACTATTCGATGTAAAAATCTTTCTCAATCATACCATTAAGGAAGGCTTGTCTTTACTTCACCATGGAAGAAACTACCATGATAGTTTTGAAGGAAGTGTACCTTGCTTCCTGGATTAAGTGTCTCTTCATAATTAATTCCCTCTTTATGAAAGAAACCTCTGGCCACAAATCTTGCTTTATACTTCTCGATACTTCCGTCAGCTGCATGATCTATTTTGTATATCCATTTGGAGGATACACTACTCTTTCCTTCTGGTTTGGGAACTATATCCCATACATCATTCTAGTATTCTTTCATCATAACATCTTCCATGAGTTCATCTTGTTAGATCATCAACATATCCTAGTCTTCTGCATTCAACTTTGAAAGTTGCAACCCACTTTACTCTTGGTAAAGTCTTGATCCATCAAGAAGCTGTCCATGTCGTAATGTGTCGAACTTAGATATCTTCTGTAGTCACTCCCATTGAAGTGGACTATTATCTTCCTTCTTCATTCTGTACAAGTGGTTCTATGCTTGAAATATACTGGTCAATAGATTATGTCATGTCATAGTCTATTCTTTCTGAGGAAAATCATGAACCTTTCTTTGTACACTTGTTCTTGTAGATCCATATGGAGGATACTACGTACTTCCCTTTATGTCTTGAAATCATATCGTATACATCATTCCCGATGATCAACTATTATTCTTTGATCATAGCTTCTTTCATAGCATTCTTGAGTTATCTCTCATACCCATGGTGGTCTTCATCCTTTGAGGTGGATCTACCGATATCTGAAGCTCTTTCTTTCGTCATGGTGTCTCTGACCCTGGGAGCTTCAGATTCATGTTTATTGAATTGTCATCACTTGTTCTTCGGAACAAGTCTCGTCCTTCTGTTCTTGTAGGAGGTTGTACATGACCTTTCCTACAATTCAAATGCACCAGTTGCATGGTTAGAACTATTTCATAAAACATATGCATAACGAAAAATTATTATGCATCATGCAACTATTTAGCCAATACAACATTCATCCATATCTCACATAAAATTTCTATATGCCTTCCATCTCTACTATGACATCATTGAGATTGTGCACTAATCCAATATGTCAGCAAAGAGGTTTGATAAGTAGCACTAGAGAGTTGTATAGTGCCATGAGCTACTTACCCATCACATGCATATTAGTAGTATTAATGTAAACAATCTATCATGCATAACACATCAACTTAATACAATCAAATGTATAACAAAACAATATCATGAAATGGCAATTGAATACTTATCTTTTATTTGTTTCGTGGATAGACTCCATCTTTATCATTCTGCTTTATCATCTTCTTCATTCATGAAATCATCATTTCTTATCCAAATGATAAGATGAATAAAAGGTTCTTCAAGAATTGAGTTTTTCATATTCCTCATCGATTGAGGGATCTTCTTTGAATGGTGAGAGCTTGATCTTCAATTGCTCCCATCTTCTTCTTCTCATTCTTCAACTATTTTCTCAAAGCCATTTTCTGATTTAAGTTCTTATCTTCAAATAGCTTGATCAAGTAATTGAACATCTTCAGTGTCTTTAGGGAAGACACTTGTGGTATAAGTTGATTTGTGATTGAATCAACAATGATCTTCTTGGCCTTGATCAAGTTCTTCTTGTGTAAGGCTTTGAGCCTCATCTTCGTATGGAACTGGAACCTCTCTACTCATGTAGGTGTCCAATTCATTTTCCTCAGAGAGATCAAATACTTCCATGATTGGAAGTTGTCAACTTTACCAAGATTATCATCAAGCTGATATGATATATCACTTTGAAATGAGAATCTCAAATGTAAATAGCAAAAGATTAGATCTTACCGATTTGAGGTGTCCGTCCTCCTTCCGGGGCTGGCTCATCTAGGGTTTTTCAGAGAAAACCTAATTTTCAAAACTTGGAATATTTCAGATATTATTGGATAGAAAGATATATCTCTTCAAATGGAGCTATCCAATGTACTCCTTTTCTGAAAATAGTGGAGGGAAGCTCCCGGAACAGGAAGTCCTAGTTTTCCAATTTCTTCTGCAGAAATTCTTGTTACTTTTTCTGTGATATCTCTGAAGTTACTGATCCTATATGTACACAATTTCTCACTGAGGTAACCTCACATGTCCCTGATCCAACACCATAGGTTTCATTTTGTTTCACCAATTTGGATTTATGATCATTTTCCCAAGGTGACCTGTTACAGGACTGTTCAGAACAATGAAGTTGTACGGCATGCCACGTGTCACTGGTTCATCTTCAGGTTCTGAAATTTGGACCAAAAAAATTAAAGTCCGTGATATTTCTGGAAAAGCTTCAGGAATTCCATTTGGACCTCTGTATCCCAAGCTATAGAAATTTTACCTAGGTGTCCTGTTTAGGGATGAATTCTGGAAGAGTCTAGAACCCTAACTTGGAGGGATCGTATCTCCTAGAATATAGAGAATATGAGGTTGAATGTTGGAAAAAGTGTTCATCATGATTATATCTTTGGTCTCTGAAATTTTCAGCTCCTGAACCTTCGCCAATATTGAGATATAGAGAATATACCAAAACTTAGCAGTTTTATTATTTAGGGTTTTTCTAGCTCCGGGTCAAACTAGGGTTTGACTTTCCTGGAGTTTCACCCAACCAAAAATATTGATCCAGGTCTCTAAACTTCGATTTTGATGAGGAGAGAAATCCTATGTTGGGATCACTGAGAAAATATTCTTCTGCAAGAAGTCGTAATTTCCCACACCGAAAACTGAAAATGCTCGGAATTGAATTCCGCTTCGAGAGAAAGATGCGCCCTTCAATGGAGAGTCAGCCTAGCCTTATTTTGCTGATCGATTGTGGAGAGAGAACCAAAAATTAAGAAGCCCTAGATTCTGTAGCTACACAATGTCTTCTTTTGAGGGTGGCTCTGATACCATGTTAACTTTTCATATGCTTAGCTAAGACATCAGTACTTCATTTCATTTTCATAACAAAAGCATATAAACAGGATCACTGAAAGATAGACAAGCACAACCATACAAAAGGAACACACATATTTATCCTGGGAAAACCCTGAAGGGAAAAACCCAGCAAAAGCTTCCTCAATATAGATGCCCCAAAAAGATAAAAGATAAAAGATAAAACCAGCAAGGAGATCAAATCCTGATCCTCCTCCTTCTCCAGCTACTTCTCTTCTCCACTAATGCGCTACACAAGTGAGAGTGTGTGTCTCAAATGAGGAGCACCACACCTCTATTTATATTCATCCGTTCACTTTAACTAACTCATTCGACATGTAGGCTTGAGTTAAATCATGTAGGCTTGAGTTACACATGTAGGCTCAAGTAACCACACTGGGGTGCTAATGACCCACCTTTACAATTAGAGGGGACTACCTCATGACTCTTATTAGTTCTTCCGATTAGAAGCATCGGGGTACAAATTAATACAAGTGGTTCTCCCGGTAGGACCATCGGGGACCACAAAAGATACATATAGAATATTCGTCGAAGTTACAATATTTCAACACCTTGATTATTATTAAAGGTTATCAAGATGTTATTATTTTATTAAAAGAACACATTATGGAAACACATAGTTTAGATAACTTGACATGCTGAGAATATACTTTGTAAGAAGTTTTGAAAATTTCTACTAAAATACCTGAGTATGGTAACTATAACATTTTTAAGAATGACCAGTTGTCTAAATGGAATATATAAGATAACGTAATTATTTCATAGAATTTATGAATGGTTTGTACATGCATAGATACTAGAAGTATCATGCTATGCAATGTGATAACGTGTTGTTAAACATGTTGATGTGTAATGTTGTTATTTAAGTATTGGGAGACTTACATAAATATGCCTTGATGTTGAGAGGATAAGCTCTAGAGAATCAAGATTGTTCAGTTACCAAGTGGATATGGTGTTCAGCCAGTGGGCTCAGGAATGTCAAGTATGATGAAAATTATTAAAATTTTGGTTTGTTGTGGAGATGATATGCTCTATAACATCAAATATGCTCGATAATAATTATGATATTTCATGCATTCAATATTTCTTTTGAAATGATATTTAATATATGTCATTATGTAGGGCCCCATTTTGTAAGACTCTTTTATTAATAAAGTATATTATTATTTGAGGGCATTTTATTGCAAATGACCCGGTTAAATTTTATAATCGGAAACAACATATATATATGCTTTGATTATGATGATTCATTTGGTTACTCACAGATAAATGGAATTTTATAAATATATTCATATAATGCACCATTGGTGCCTTATTTTGTCATACTATTTCAATGTTGAAAATATGTTTATTGTTGGAGGGAATTTGAGTGCAAATGACCCAGTTTAATACTATGAATCAAAATGTCATATAAATATGACGTGATATTTGAGTGCAAATGACCCAGTTTGTATGACGTCACATTGGTTACTCAAGAATGAATGGATTTTTGTAGATAGATTTATATGACGCTATATTATTGATTTTATAATGCATGAATGAAATATATAAGTAATTTTTGTTACTTACAATATATTGGTAGATGCTATGACAATTTTCCAGTGTGACAGAGGCCCAAATGCACAATGATATAAGGTGGTGTTAATGTAGAATGAATTACAGATTGAGTATAAATATGATATCAGGTGATATAATTTATTTAATTGATATTTCGATTAGTTGTAAGTACAATTAATGCACATGGATTTCATTTGTGTAGGAACATGATCATGATTTCCAATCGATCCACAAAAAGGATTATGGGGTTGTATGGAAAAAAGTACAAACATGATTAGCACCTATTTTCCATGCGGCGGGTTGAAAAGAGAGAGAGTATTTTACTTGCAAGAGGCATGTTGTCGTGAGGATAGGTCACAGACTCGATCACTCATGAGGATTAACTGAGGGGAATGTAATGAGGAGTTTGCATTATTCCTCAGTAACCATGAGTCTCTCCACAGTGTAGATCAAACTAAGTTAAGATGGTCTCAGCCATCGTACTAACTCCCCACCACGAAAAATGAGATATTTGAAGGACATGAATATGGTCATGCCACCCTTGATATCACCATGACAAACAAATGTAATTATTAAAATATAAAGTTAGAAATATTTAACTAAATAATAAGTTCATGAGTTGGAAATAAATTAAAGGAAAGCATACCATCATGGTAAAAATCATATAAAAATATAATAGAGAAAGTAATTTCTAGTTGGAAACACAAATGCACACACAAAACTAGGAGACAAAAGAAATAATCATGAAACATGTAAATGAAAATTAGGAACAATTAAGGAATGAAATTCTAAATCAGCATTTAGAAAGGTTAAGAAAGGAAAAAGGGAAATTGTATATATGCATATGAAAGGAAATCCATTGAAATGGAATAAATATGAATTCAAAATAGAAATAAATAAATATGATTTCACATTATAAAGAAAAACAAAAAGAATCTTAAAAAAGGGATATAAATAAATGAACAAGGTTTTAGCATAGGGAGACACAATATTAGCCCTAATATTGGATGGATGAAATAATGTTGAATTGAATTCGAAGGTGACTATGGAGAGTTTGGTTAATAAGAGTGTGAATGGGAATCTACACACCCTAATCATGCTAAAGATATTTCTGCATGTAACCCCATTTCAGCTCTAGGGTCCTTGGGGAAGGAGAGTACCCATTGGAATGGTAGGGAGGTCACCCGGTGGATCTTTTATGATTGGGAATTGATGGGAACCTGATGGAGATCATGGTACAACATCCTCCGAAAGAAACTTGCATTGTCAATTTTTTATTATAAATTCATTGTTGCAGTGCGTTTATTAAATATCAATGAATTGGTATCTATAGATATGATGTATATATAATATTAATGAAATCTCAGTAATGCATTTTATTATATATCAGTATTGCATATATTATGGCTCAATGAAATTGGTACTAATTTATCTCTTCAAGGTAGTTTGGAAATGGCTTCATGTCCGTGAAAATGATAGTCTAGAGCTTCTTCAACCGGGCTTGTTTCATGTATTTAGTGTGCTTGAGATGGGAATTTTTAAGAAATAAATTGAGGCATTCAAGAGTGTAGAGACTACCCTATTTATATCTGTAAACTGTTTCGATGTTGCCGAGGAGACCGTAGTCTTTTGTGGAGTGGAAATACTCTTCGACGACCCTAATTCTCTCTAAGTATCCTCATCCTGTGTAGTCACGCAGTACAGAAAGAGGATCCAACTCTCTGGTTCAGTAATTGACAACTTCACTTTCTTACTGGTAGATTTCGGATTTTAAGCTAAAGAAAAGCGTTTTTTGTTTTTACCCGTAAACACCTTTTTCTTGATAATGATCTCTCCCTGTAGGTCATACTCCAATATAGATTTAGGAAAGATTGCATTACAATCTTAGTATTCCAGTTTGGAATTCTAGAGTCGTGTTATTCTTTAGCGTAAGTATCATGTTGCCGCAATCTTGACCGATAAATATTGGTGAGAACAACCCCAATTTTGATGAGATATGATCATAAATTTTACTATCAAGTCGAATCTTTATTGATTGCCAAGTTTTTGAGTCCTCTTTTCTTTTAAATGGTTCTCGGGTAGTTTTGTAATATTTTAATAAAGACATACAAAAGGAGTTAAGTATGGGTTATCCTAAAACAGATACATTTCTGAAAATGAAAATAGAGATAAACTTGTCGCACAACTTTTGTACGGCATTGAGCTGGCTCCCAAAGCTTGGGAAGTACTTGTCTTTCAGTTCTAAAGAAAAAAAAATTAATTAGGATTATTAAATCATCATTTGAAGAGGTGGTTATACCTGAGGTAGATACCATAGAATAACTTTAACATATGCTGTTTAAATAAAAAGAAGGTCACCAGATCGTGCAATATACAGGGATACTAGCGATCCAATGTATTACAATAATACCTTGCATACACAATAGGTTAGTATTAGGATTGCAAAGGAACCGAAGCTTATAATAATAGGATACTATTGGGATTAGCATACAGTCGCATATATTGCAGCTCTGATCCATGAGCATGTCGATCTGTTTTATTAAATGAATTTTATTTTAATATTTATATTTTAATAAAATAAATTTCACTTTTTTATTTGTATATGTAAAATAAAGACAAAAAGGTTTGTTTTTATTCCCATAGTTTTTGCAATGATTCCCATTGAATCCAAGATGGTAGAGATTTGGCAAGCTGGTTGCGTTCTTCTTTGTTTAAAAAGAATGCAAATAAATTGGTATGGAGATTTATGATATTGATAAATAAGTTTTCATTATGAGTATTATGTCTTTGAATATATATATATACCTGTGTTATCACTTTGATTCATGCACCTAGAATTCGTTCCTGCATTGTAATTCATTATGGAACTATGCATTTGTTGATCCTGGTTTTGTCACTATTCTCGGTTGTTAACTTAGTCTTTTGGCATCTATTTTGTCATTTTTTGACATATCTCTTGTCATTCAGCTTATCATTCAGCCCCAGGTACAAACGCATTTGGAATTTATGCAAGTCTTGGTTTATTTTTGTTATTTCATGATTTTATTAAGCAATTATGTGATATTTGGAAACATGCCTAATACATGGATTTGTTTTGCAGATTGCAGTTTTCAAACAAGCGCTAGTACAAAATGAGGAATTAGCTACTAGGTGACTAAAAATTCTAGTCACCATAGGTTTTTCAAGTGATTTACTACTAAATATGAGCAATTTTGATTGACCCAATTATAAATGACTAAAATTAATTACTAATTTAGTCACTAGTTAACAAATATGACTAGATAATAAGTGACAGAGTTAAAAATGACTAACATAAATGGCTAATTTAGTCATGGCATAAAAAAATGACTTTCTAGAAGAATATGAATTAGTCATTTATGTAAGTCATTTTTAATTGTGTCATGGAAAATTACAAATTTGATAATGAAGTGTAAATTTTGTAAACTATAACACCTTCTATTAATAATATTGGTGCCATGCACCTTGATCTTCAGAGATCCACCAAACCAATTGCACAAATTTTCTCTTGACCATATTTATCCCTACTGCACCATTGAAGCAAACTTGACTAAGTGTGTTCCAAAGGAAAATTAGGTTCCTACATCAATTACGAATTAGGTACTAGAACCAGTACCATATCGATACCTAGCTAGAAGAACCATAGTTGTACATCCCCTTGAGAATCAACCATTCGAATGTGCCTCCTCCACGTAGACTTACCAAATGCATCCAATGCATGGCAAAAAAAACACGTCCACTTTGGATTTGTGGTCTGAAGGTATCGTTTGACCCCTGCTCCCATGTTTTTGCACTTGATACCCTATTTTCGCGGATGATAGGACGGTTCAGGATTTCGCAGTGACCAGTTGGAGTGCTTCAAATTTATGGTTCCTGTCGCTCTGATGATGTTCATCACTCCAATGAGTAACCAGTTGTTATGTATTTTTACAGGTATCAATGCTGCTGGAGTTACTGCTTCCACTTTACATTTGCAATTATCACCATCTCCAGCCTATGCAATCATAACCATATGCATTTTGAGAATTTAGCCTGGTAAAAGCATGAGCACCCTCCTGCAATGCCACTATTAATGGCAAAGTTCACTAGTTTTTGCACATCAACATTCCTCACACGCTCCAAAGAAAAACTGAAGCAGACATTAGAATAAGTAATTAAACTTTGCAAGGAGGTTTACTTGTTGTAGATGCCATTATAGAGTAGGGGTCGAACGATACCTTCAACCCACAGATCTGAAGTTGACGTGGTTTTCTGGCCATGTGTTAACGGGAGCATTTGGTAAGTCTACGCGGAGGAGGCACATTTGAATGGCCGGTTCTCAAGGGGATGTAGGGAACTCATCTATGGTTGTCGCCTCAGTCCTCATCCCGAAGAGTGTTGATCAGATTTTGGTACCGGTCAGAGTCGATGATTTGGCCAAGAAGTGGCAATTATGACCGGATTCCAAGCCAAATCATTGACTCCATAGACTACTCAATTTATAAAACTAAACAACTTATACGATAATTTAAAAAAATATATAATAGATAACCAATTAACAAAATTTATATAATAAAATAATAAAAATAAAACAAATATATATATAACAAAAATAGAAAAAACATATATAATTTATATATAAAAAAAATCTATATAATTTATATAATAAAATAATAAAAACAAAATATATATATATATATAAAAACAAAACATCTTTATAATTTATATAATACAAATATATATATATATATATATATAACAAAAACAAAAAAATCTATTGGAGCTGTTTGGCCAACTCTTGACCCAATAGCTCTCAACCCACCTATGTTATGACATGATGGAAAATTTTCTCAAACTTGGTGGAGATTTCATCCTCTAATTCCATTAATGACTACTCAACCAACTTGATGGCCGGAAATAGCCTGTCCACCTGTCCAAACAGCGATACCATTGAGGAGATTGGTATGGATATTTACCACGGTTGAGGGTTTACAATTTCTGTATTACCATCGCTGCCAAGATAAAACAACACTGGAGAGAACCTTGAGGCCCATGAAGAAAGAGACGGTATGCAACTCGAGAGTCAATAACAACTTCTTCCCTTACAAAATCCCTGGTAAGTTTCTTGGTTGAGTGTGAATTGATAAATTTTTCCTGACTATAATACTGAAAGGTTTCTTGGTTTAGTGTAAATTGATAAATTTTCCCTGAAGCATAGGTAGCTAGGTTAAAATCGCTGATACGTTTCTTTTGATTGTGAATTTTTATCATTTAGCTCGGGCATTGACATTGAATCTTGGCATCGAATCAAATCCCTAGCATCACCTTGTCTTGTGTGCTCGCTCATCTATGGGGCAGGTTACTAGCTTGCGAGTCTCAAGCTGTGTCGATCCAACCTACCACCTACAAATCGATCTAGACCCAGAACTGGAACTGGAACCCACAAATTTTCTTTCTTAGCCACCCACCTAATACCCACCCCATTGAAGCCCTCCATAGTTGTCCCAGGTCCAAGTAGAATGACATCTGTAGAATGAACACTCCATTTTGAAAACACCATTTTTGTGAGGATGCTTTTGGTACAATACACAATTTCCACAAATATTGATTCCATGAGAGGGGCACACTCCCTATTTACTGTCCAAGTCATGTGGTACTAGTATGTAATTCATCTCTGCTATTCAAGTTGACTTTGTGTTACTAGCTTGCAGCTAAGGGGTATGCAATTTGGGAGGTGTTGTAGACAAATTGAAGTTTGAGTAACTTGCTTTAATGTTGTTTTCACATATGTCTGGTCCAGGGGTCCTCGAAAACTAAATAACTTCTCCCACTTGAAATGCTAAAGGCAACTAAAAAGGTTATGTCAGAAACACTACTAGTAGAATATCTTCTTCTACTCCAAGAAATTCGACTGTGAGGCCATAAACATATACAGTTGGCCATAAACATATACAGTTAGCAGTTGTGGAAAGTGATGATACTATAATGCCAAGATCAGTTCCACACCAAATGATACCTGAAACAGTTCAGTGCTATCAGTCATCCCAAATGAATAAAATTATTACAATGATATCATCAAAGCAGACATCCCTTGTAGATATTTTTCTCAATTAAAACTGACAGCAATCTAGAAAAGTTATGAAGCCCGACACAAAAATTTCCTTTCCTTCAAGGACATATTCCATCAGCATGATTCTCACTTTGCAAACTTCTTTCATCACTGTGGCTCTTTTGGAATATATGTATTCTTTAGGGTAAATTATGGTTCTCAAAAGACCCTATGTTATAATCATCCCGAGTTATGTATGTTGCTTCAACCATGCTTTCAAATGTCCATTTACATTCTTCGTTGGTCAATTCAAAATCATGCCCGTGGTAACTGAGCTAGAGGAAGAAAGTGCTTTGGACCAAATAACATAAATTTTCAATAAAACCAAGAATGTAATGCCACCCAAAAGGATTAAACTCAATACAATTGCAATAGAGATGCCAACTACTTCTCTCTTTGTTAGCTGATTCCTTCTAGATGTTGAAGTTTCTAATGAAACCTGTGAGTAGGGAGCCAACGGCTTTCCGCAGAGTCCAGGATTTCCCACAAAATATATCCAATGCCATTTGGAATCACTCAATGGAATCTGTCCTTGGAGAAAATTATTGGATAAGTTCAACTCAACCAATCTTCTAAGATCCCCAATCTCATCAAGAACTTGACCGCTAAGTTGATTATTGGAGAGATTGAGAACTTCGAGCATCATTAAATCCCCATGTGAAGAAGGAATACTTCCATACAAAAAATTACCACTCAATTCTGGCATGGCTTGTAGATTACCAATATTTCCAATCTCCAATAGAATTATTAGGTTCCTTACTGTCTCATTTATCTTTGAATCTACTTTTCCTTTTTCTTTTTTTTTTCAATATTTTTTCAGCTCATGGACTTTATTTATTTTTACCTTATTGTTTTAAATTTCTTAACCTCTTATCCCTTTGCCATAATGATTTATACTATACCTAATGATGCTTTTGTCATCATGTACTGGTTAAAACTATTAATACATATTTCACAATTTATAAATCATGGTTGTTTCTTTACTCTATATTTTTGTGACAAATAAATTACTTCTTAAACCTTTCCCTATAACTCACAAATAATTATATAGCTTCTTATAATTTGACAAAATTATGACATTTACTAGTAATGTCTAGGGCTATTTGAGGGCTTAACAGGACTTTAACAAGGATTGATGTGTTTTCTCCTACTATGTTTCAGACGCTGCCATTAAACTTTAGTTGCAAAATCAGCCTTTAGACTTGCATGCCAAAATCTCTATGCAACTCAGGCCATGTGGATTGGGCACACCAGAGCTAGAATGGAATCTTGGTGAAATAAATGCCCTTATTTGAACCCATTTTCATCATCAAAATAACATTGAGTTAAGTGATTCATTCAACTTATTTATGGATCATGGCATTTGTTTTTCACTAATCAAATATTTCACTTGAGAAATCAACAAGCCATAACTGATTTCTTTCTATTTTTTTTTTAAGCTAGTACCCATAGGGGTTTTGAACTCGTGACCTTCCATTTACAACTTATCATTTTAATTACTCATTACCAATTGTTCCAAGCCCACGAGAAAATTATTTTTGAAATATTGGTGATGGCTAGAAAACCTAGTTATCTGTGCTAGATTTGGGTTCCTTACTGTCTCATTTATCTTTGAAACTACTTTCCTTTTGCTTTTTTTTCACTGTTTTTTCAGCTCATGGACTTTAGTTATTTTTACCTTATTGTTTTCATGTTCTTAACTTCTTATCCCTTTGTCATAATGCTTTATACTCTACCTAATTATTCTTTTGCCATCATGTATTGGTTAAAACTATTAATACATCTTTCACAATTTATAAATCATGGTTGTCTCTTTCCTCCATTTTTTTGTGACAAATAAATTACTTCTTAAACCTTTCCCTATAGCTCACAAATAATTATATAGCTTCTTATAATTTGACAAAATTATGACATTTACTAGCAATGTCTGGTGCCATTTGAGGGATTACCAAGACTTTAACAAGGCTTGATGTGTTTTATTCTTCTAAGTTTCGGATGCTGTCATCAAAGAAAAGTTGTAGACAGAGTTAGACTAAGGATAATTTTAAAAATGTAAAAAAAAAATTAAAGGCAAATACTGGAAACTTAATATTCTCTCTAGTTCTTCTTTTGCAATTGTGATTTCATGCTTCATAGCTTCAATTAAGAACTTGATAAAAACAAGAAAGTATTGGGTTACATTCATCAATTTGTTCTTTAAAAGTATAATCCATATTAAGGATATCGAAGTAGATGGCATCTTCAAAACGGTCTTTGAGGAATAGTCTTTTTAAGACTTTGTACACATGAGTCTTATTTGAATCTGTGGATATCTGTGTACATAAGGTTGAAGAACAACTATAGTTGACCATATTTCATTTCATTTTGGGAGAAATAATGGCTGATTTACTATAGTTATCCATAGGGGAAGCAACCTTGTAGATTTCGGTTTGTGCTAATAAATATTTATGTTCTTTTGAAGTTGACCTGAAAATTGAATTTATGCATCTCAACACCAAATATGTAGCAATTTCGTTTGAGGCATGCTCATCAAAATGATCAACATAGTAGGGAGTACCAAAATTCATTTTGCATATAACAGGAATAACCAGGTACCATCACTACGTAAAAATGGTGCATTCTCTTCTTTAATGCATTGTTTTAATGAGAAAACATGTCCATGATTATTTTAAATTGGGTTTCATAGTTATAAGCACCCCAACATACCACTAGACCACATCCCAATAGACTAATATTTCTCAAATTTATTACTACACATGGATATTCAAAGAGTGAAAAAGTTTGTAAGTTATTCGTTTTCTGAGTAATGATACATTCATGTTCCTATGCATGTAAATGAGTGAGTGAGAGAGAAAGAAAGAATTTTTATTAAATTTTCTTAAGGTCAATGTAATCTATGGGATGAAATGGTGACAAGTTGAGGGGACATGCCTTTTCCCTACCAAAAGAGATCATCGATATGGACAATGAAATGAAAATGAAAATGGAATTACATAATTATATATTAAAGCATGTTGCCTCTAATCCGAGGCTAATGAGCTACTTATATGGATAACCTCGATTTTGGGGAGGGTTAACATCTATTTATATCTTGAGCTACTTATATATAACCTCTATTTATATATTGGAGCATGTTGTCTCTAATATGAAGCCAATGAGCTACCTAGAGAGAGAGAAAATATTAAAGTCCTTGTTGGAGAGGTTGTTTCTCCACCTTTATTGAGCAGTGCATTTTATCATGAGATCCAAAAAATCTCTGTGATATCAAGAATAAAATGGTTAATAGTTGGAGGATAGATAATCCCTGTCAAGGATACCATACTTGCAGACCTACCACTAGAGTAAGATCATTCCGCTAAGTTGATTATTGGAGAGATTGAGAACTTCGAGCATCATTAAATCCCCAAGTGAACTTCGAGAAACATTATTATATATAAAAGTGACATTGCAAGTGCATCTAATGAAATTTACCACCAGAAGTATATAATGATAATCTTCAACCAAATAGTTAAGAACATATTTGGCTAAACTGAAGATGGCAATTAACAGAAGTGCAATACAGTAGATCGTGAGAATGTTGGAATTGTAGACCGTGAAGTGATTTATGAATTTTAAAACATCAAATTAGACATACAAGGTTGTGTCACAATAGTTGTTGACAATTTAACAATTGACACTGAGGAAGCCACCTTGGGTAAAATGAGCCACCCCTACCTCTTCATGCCTTTAGTTGCATCTATTGAAAGAAACTCTCAGAGTTTAGTCTTAATGACCCATTAACCTCAGTGGATATTGCAAATTAGGATATTTCGGTAATCCAGTCATGCATATAGTATTCTACTATTGCAATCTAAATTTATGTCATTGTTTTTCTTTCTAAATAAGTTCTAGCATAGCATGCAATCATTCTGGTTTCTATTCACGGAGTCTTGCAAGTGTTATTCACTTTAGATAAAAAAACAGTGATAGGGGTTCTTTAATGAAATTTTATCAGATGCTTGCTTAAACTGTTGCAGCTTACAAACCTTATGTAGTTTAGTTAGAACATCTTACAAACCTTATGTAGTTTAGTTAGAATCTTTGGAGATTTATCTCGTTTAAAAATTAAAACTAAATTGAATATTCAAAGTTGCTATATCATATTAACAAGGTAAGACTGATGCCAGAGTTCATATACAAACATGGTGTTAATGGCGGCTTCAGAATTAGTTAGTTGCAAAGGAATAGACGCTCCACCAACTAAACTCTCTGCTGGCAGTTGGATTACTTACGTCATCCAATTGTCCTGTAGTGAAGTTATAGAGCCGATCCAAGACACCTTCATACAACCCTTCCTCTATCTATTCTACAAACCCCTCACCCTATTTTGGATCCAATGGTTGTACTATATTGAAACCCCCCCTTTTTCACAATATACACCAATGTTTGAAGTTTCTATTTAAATCATTATCAAATTCCCATTCGATCCCTAATAATTCTAGGTAGGGATTTTTGTAATCCAATGTGTCAATTCCCTTTCTCCCTTCTACATTTACCTCATCTGAATAAAGGGTTACTTGATTTTGAAGGATGATGGATATCAAATTTTGTCCTGATGCCAGAGATCATATACAAACATGGTGTTAATGCTTTAAAAAATTCCATTTTTCCCTTTTACATTTACCTCATATGAATAAAGGGTTGCTTGATTTTGAAGGCTGATGGCTATCAAATTTGGACAAAAACACCTATACTGCATAGTGAGCAAGCATAATGTGTTCACATTAGCCCTGCGGATTTCTTAATTGATTTTTATTTTTGACATTCTAAACATGACAACAATATGTATATTTTTTGAAGTATCTAAAATTTAAATTTTAAACTTTTTTCTGTCTTGACATTTTCCTCATTTACATCTAACATGTCTACCATTCTAGACACATAGAAACTGGATGCCAGTTTGTTTATGGATGATATTTACGTAGAGTTGTAGGCCTCTTGAAAATAATGTCAAATATATTGAAACTGTCACTATTAAAGCAATTATTTGAGCTGCAAGATCTAATTTTCAAAGTTTGGCGATGATTAATTTTTAAGCATAGAGGAGACAAGCTATGACACAAATTATCATGCTTCATATGTAGACCCTAGAAGAAGCAGTGGATTTGTGATATACTTACCAGTAATGTGTGAAGTGTAATTATATAGTCCAAGAGGACCGATTACAGCCAAGATTATAATTTTGTTATGCAATACAAAATGTAAATTAATGCCTTTCTTCTTCTTTCCAGAGTCATACCTTCCACAATAGTCATATAGAATTATTTGTAAAAATAAAACCTTCCAAGGATCATATCACATGCAAGGAAAAAATTGTAATTCCCCGTGTAAAACTTGTTAGCATTTTTTCTATAAACACTAGAATTGAAATCACTATAAACTAGGTTTGGAATCAAAAAATATAGAGCATGGTTCAGTGGATCCTATTGCTGTTTTATTGTTGAGAATGACTAAACATGAGTGGTGGCATTACTCTCCATGACATCATTATTTTGATTGTAAAAGGAAGAATAAAGTGGATTATCTTAGCATGGGAATGTGCTTCTCTTCTTTCTTTTGTTCATTCCATAGAAAACCCATATTTATCCTCAAAGGTCACATGTTCAGTCACCCCAACTTCAGTCCAGATCTGTTGTTTGTTGATAGAAAACATCAACAAAGGATACAATTTTATCTCACCTATAATCTCACAATTTCCTATGAAAATCATACATGCTTTACTATCATAATATGCAATTTTATTTTTGTGCATGATAACATGTGGTTATCCACTAAATTATGTAAATATATAGTTACCGTGTTCTAGAATACCTCTTAGCAGCTCTATGTTTTATTTCATATCTCTTACAATTTTATGATTTTTCTCTGATCAAATCTTGAATTTCTTGCAAAGATGAGGAACCATACTAGCATTGTGAAATGTCATGACAACTTTTAAAATTTTCCTCTGTTTTTTCCTTTGTTTTTTGTTTTCCTCTATTCTTGTCTTGTCTAAATTTTGATTTAGTCTTAAAATCGTAAATAGTCACATCTAATTTCATGCAGGTAAGACACTTATAGTGTCCCAATCTTGGAGAAATTTTCCCATCTAAGTAATTTTATCTTAAATCCAGAAAACTCAGATTTGTAAGCCTTCCAAGAGTGATTGGAGTGCTACATGTAAAAATGTTTCCAAAGAAATCTATCTTAGTTAAACTAGAGCAGTATCCCAATTCTATAGGGATATTACCCGATAACTGATTTTGATATAGAAGAAGCAAGCTTAGGTTTTTTAAATTTCCAAGTTCAGGAGGAATTGCACCAGTAAGTAGATTGTGATACATAGAAAGAGTTTTGAGGATGCTGAGGTTCCCCAGTTCAGGAGGGATGGTTCTTGTTAAACTATTATTATGCAAATAAAGGTCAGAAAGGCTGCCAAGACTATCCAAATTGGAAGGAATTGAACCATGTAAGGCATTATTGGAAATATCTAATTGTTGTAGGTTTGAGCAATGCATTAAATTCCTAATTGTTGTAGGAATGGTACTTGAAATATTATTTCCACCCAGAAAAAGATGTTGCAATGTATTTATTTTAGCACATAGATTGTCTGGAATAGGACCCACTAGATAATTTCCAGACAAAACCAAGTACTGAAGATTTTCAAGTCTATTAAATTCCCCAGGAATGGTTCAAGAGAGGTTATTTGTCGACAAATACAGGATTTAAAATTGCCAAAGCTCGCTCAAATCTTTAGGAATCTCACCATCTGAGTGATTTCCATGTAGATATAAGTGATTCATGCCTTTAAGCCCCCCAAGCTATGGAGCAATATGTCCAGAGAGGCTATTGTTGGCTAAGTTCAAATTCTGCAACATTCTCAATCTACCCAGTGCTGAGGGAATTGTACCTTGGAGACCATTTCTCATAGCAGAACATCTTTCAAGGCTCTTACAGTTTCCTAACTCAACAGGTATTGAGCCACTCAAAATAGTGTCTTGTAAATTCAGACTTTTCAACTATTGAAGCTGGCCAAATGTTTTGGGTATGGACCCATTTAGAGAAGAAGAAAAACCCATTACTCTTAGCTCTGTGCATTTAGAAATCTCCTCTGGAATGTGACCTGTCTACTTTGTGAACTTTCAACTTCTTCTAAAGCCCAATTTCCGGAGGGATGGTTCCAAAAAGGTCATTGGAATATAACAATAGCTCTGATAAATTGGAGATATTTCCAAGTGAAGGAGGAATTTTACCATTGAGACAATTCTAAAAAAGAGAGAGGATTTAACGGTTGTGAATATTGTTTCTCACTTGAGGAGGTATGGGGCCTGTCATATTATTAGATGACAGGTCTAAAACTTGGAGAGATTGAATGTTAGCCAATGTAGGGGATATGATACCAGACAATTTTGATCTTGATAAGTTTAGACCCACCACTCCAAATCCATCTGGACCAATCGCCAAAATCCCTTGAATATTTTAGGTTCCCATAGACAACCAACCCTGTGACCAAGCATTCCTTTTATCCTGAGATGCAGCCTCCCATAGAGGAAAAATACCAACTTCATGCAACTTTAACAATAAAGCCTCAGATAATTTATAGTTACCTTTAGCCCCAATCCAGGGATCTTCTTCTATCTGAACCATTCTTTTATTACTAATTTTCCAAGATCTTCTTCTATCTTCACCATCTGACCTCTTTGGATGATCTTTTTTGAAACTACATACTTTTTCGAGGAGACTTGCAAATTATTTACAAGGATTTTTCTAATAAAGTTTCATAAACCATTTGAAGCATTGTAGCCCTGATTTTTCCGGTTTCACTTCTATTTTTCCAAACAATATAATAGAAGCAAGAATCAACCATCTTTGATACTGAAAATGTAATTACTTCTACAAATAACAACTATAAACTTAAATAAACCAAGGAAGATATGAACAATGGAAATTTTGGGTTGGGGACATCGTTTTAGGTGACAACATCTATATTGGAAACCTTGAAGTATTGAGTACTAAATATCTATACTTTGCTACAGATTGTGACAATAAACTTGTACAAAAATTTTATTCCCTTGGTGAGATATATGCTAATCATTAGCTGAAACCATTTCAGAAAGGTAGAGAAGTATATTTCATTGCATAGAGACATATACTTAGTAGTGGTAGAAGAATAAAAGGTTTGTTACTTTATAAACCTTTTGTTATTTCCACTATTAACATCATTATATACTTACACTATTACCCTTGCATCAATTATTCTTGAAACAGGTAACATAGAAGCTCAACATTTCAACATCAGTCCTTAAAATGCCATTTCAAGTATTTAATTATTCTATGCTGACTATATATTTGCATTTCTTATTTTTTCATGCATCCTAGCTTATGCAGTCCTTAACCTATCTTTGACAATGGTAAAACATACACAATGGTTGGGACGCCAGAAGATCCTGGACTCATGGTCTTGAGTCTACAAACAATTTTTTATCTCATTGCAAAGGAAGAAAGTGTTCATGACTTTGAATTCACTTGCTCCTACCTTGAAGTATATAATGAGATAGATGAAAGAACAACAAATATCAATCTATAGCTACCAATCTAGTGTTGGTTCTTGTAAGTTATGCTGCTACAAGTTACTATTTATCTTTGAAATGGATTTGTTATTTTGTCTACAGGTTATATATGACTTACTTGAAAAATCATCAGGCCATTTAGAGCTTAGAGAAGACCCTGATCAAGGAATAATGGTTGATGGCCTCAAACGTATTAAGGTATTTCAAGAACATCAATGGAGGATTCAACTCTTGATCCACTTATTGTTTACTTTCAACTATGCTTGAAAAATTGTTGTTATCTCTGAATATTGAAAGTCATAAATAGCAGTTAATTGCATAGATATCTTAGACCTTAAAGTTTAATTTGTGTCTTGTTGAATGTTGAAACTTCTCCATCAAGCATTAGTTCATTATAGAAATTTCAATTGTAGCAATCATACTAAGTTAGGACATATTTGTATTTGTTTCGAGCCATGATGCATGGTGATGCATCCCCCCCCAAAATATATTGTACCCACTGTTCTGTTGTTTTAGGGACGTGGGGAGTGGGGATACCTAGGGAATGTTCCAATTAGTTGGGGACTTAATTGGGGATGTGGATGTCGTGGTTGTACCCAACATGTTCCTGGCGAATTGTGAACATGCACGTATAAATGCAGAACATGCTTCTATACTAGCATGCCCCCAAAGCGAGGGAAATGAAACACTGAACAACACCATGAATACGCTTTCTGAGGTGATTTGCAGTTTTCTCATCAATTTTGTGTGGTTACATCAATTCACTCTGAATTTGTAGTGGATTTATTTATGATTTTGCAGTGGGTTTATTATCCTTCATTTCCACGAACATAGTAACTAATTACATATTTGTATTTTCAACAAATTTATAGGTTTGAAGTAGATTTTCTAAAGAAATTAGCCATAGTAACTAATTACATCTATGTATTTTCAACAAATTTAGAGGTTTGAAGTAGATCCGTTAAAAAATTTTCCACGAGTTTGCCTCTAGAGCAATCCATTTCCTCTGGAGCAATTCCATCCAAGGGAAATTTCAACAGGACGTAGATATGAGTTTGGATGTGGAGCCTCACTAGGTGCAACCATAAGTAAAGGACCCACCAAGCACAACTACACCACCACCATTAGTCCTGCCCTGATAGCCATTGTTGTAGTTCTAGGAAGTGCTTTACTGGTGGTAAGTTACTACAAGATTTTTGCCAAGTATTGCAAAGCTTCTCCATGGAGACCTTTTTTTCAGGAGGAGACGTAGGATTTTGGACTCTGAATAGAATATACAAATCAATGCTTATTCACTAGAAGGATTCCAAGACCCAACAATCTACATTTTAGCTAGCAAGCGTGATCCGTTCACGTGATTCAATAGCATATTCCTAATTTTCGAAGAGCCTTATCACCAATCTATCATAATGTTAATATTTGCAAAGGTCTAATTCTTTTTATTTCCAGTGCTTTATAGATCAATATGGGTGAGATGTTGTCACATAATTATGTAGTGATAGAAAAACAAAATCAAATAATTGACAACTGCTAGATAACTTCACATTTAAGATGGATCTACCTTGATACCTAACCACATACATATTTAATAAATACACATTTAGGATGGATCTACACTGATACCTAGCCACATATATACTCACCATAAGGAGATTATAATTGCCTCATCTGATTTCTTGGTTGTTTAACATTTTTTATTCAAAATAAAACTCCAATCCATGTAATTAATATGTTCTGCTTTTGAAAAAAGCATTTACCCCCCCCAAAATGTCTTAAATCCTTTCTATTATTGAAATAAAAGGAGTAGATTTCAAGTTCAAAGACCCCGAGCTATAAAAAAAAGTCCACATCCCCAAGCTGGGTTGTGTCTACTTAGAAATACATAGAAAGATATCACAACAATAATAACACCATCAGGCCATCAGAGATTGGGTTGTGTCTACTCATAAATACAGAGGTACAAAAGATATCATAACAATCATGATATCATCAGAAGCTAAGGTCTGATACAAAGTTACAAGTAAATAAGTTTGGTGGGTAGAGTTCTATGCATTTTCTAGAAAGGGGTGGCATGCAATATACTTGATGAATAATACTATTAATGCATTCATGGTCACTAATATGAGGATAATAATATCGATAATAAACAAGTCTCTGTCACCAATCTTGTACTATCTACCAGTTTTGAAGCTAGTAATTTCTTCTTGTAACTGGACCCCTTTAGAGTATTTTTATGTAACAGCTTCAATTTTGCTAATATAATTTTCATCTTCATGTGTGTGAGGACATTTTTGACAAAAGAAACTTTTAAACCAGAACACACTTTTTTTTCAAAGTGTAATTCAAACAAAAAAGATGAAATTCACCTCTAAATTTACATTATCTGTTGTCTCTAAGAATCTTGCAATCAAGCCATTTGTCGAGATGAAAAACTGTGTTAGATGATGAAAAATCACAAACATAATTTCTATTATGTTGTGTTTCATCAAACACACTTTGAAGATCAGTAATACTGCGCACAATTTGTCTAAGCTTAGTAATTACACACTGTAGATCTGTTATTTTCCTTCTTTCTGATCTATGCTTAGTAAACTCCAAACTCTGTATATCTCGAAGGTCCAACTCTAAGATTTTGTGAAAAGGAAGTAACTCATCATTATCCATCCCAATAAACAAGAATACATTAGAGATAATGTACCAACAGTCCAAAATAAGTCTCTTTTTCCAACAGTAGTCATTCAATCACTTGTATTAGTTACAGGCCTTTCAATCTATGACTGCTAGCAGTGAGAATGCTAATGCTCTATCCAGTGTGAAGGCTTGCTTCCCATCTGAGCTTCTGCTAGCATGTGAGGTACTATTAGAAGAACCATGCTTGTATGAAGAAAAAGAAACAATGAAATCATCAAAACGTTTACTTGTTGTAGATGTGTTTGGCGAAGGAGGTTCAGAAGGGAGCACATGAGGTGTTTTATCACTAGCAAGCATTTGCACTATCTCTCTCATACTAGGTCGAGCTTCACGATGAGGATGGCAACACAGCAAAACCAGTTCAAGAACGAGCCCAACTTCTTCAACAAGGTACTCACTAAGAAGCCTAGGATCAGATCCATTCCTTTGTACAGATTCATAGAAGCTCATAGATAGAATGAAGCTCATATAATAATGGATTCATGTGCACATTTACAGGACAAATGATATAAAGTCACTAAATCTACTCCATAATCATCCTTATCAACAAAAGAAACAGGTGGATAGATATGACTAAGTTATAAAAACCTTGGGGCTACTAGTTGTGAGAAATAACATGCATATAATTAATGTTTATATAATAAGTTGACTTCCATTAACATAAGTAAACTTCCCTTTTTGGGTTTCTATTGTACAAGTCAAGTTATGACAGATGATTCAACTAGGATTTCTCTGCTTACAGGTCTCACAATTGATCTTATAGGTATAGCCTTTACTCTTTTGCTGCTTTAAAATCTACCAAATCTCATCACTGCATATCAAACCTTTTATACCAGAAAGGTATTTCAACTATGAAATCTGATTATATATCCCATAGAAGAAAGACAACCACCTTGTTTATAGTGATGTGCAGAAGTGCAAGGAAACATCAGTTCTTGATAGTGAAAGATGCCCAAAGATTGTTGATATTAGGAGACTTTTTCCATGCCTTCAGGTCAATTTTTTTCCATCCTAGGATGGAGGGTCTTTTACAATAATCTATTTTAGGTGCTTCTGTTAAAACATGTGCATACTCTTAGAATTCCAGTATTGATCTCTTATCCATATAACGAAATGAATCTTTGCTCTGATATGTGATGATGAACACAAATTTTTTGGAATTTGTAAGCTCTTCAAAGTTTAAATTCATAGATCCAGTGAAAATGAAGTAGACATCCTAATCCCTATTTTACTGGGCAGACCCTGAAATTGAAACATGCAATGAGGTGTAACATAGTGCATATGTGTCACTTTTGTGGACATTTGAAAGAGAAGTTTCTTACAGTTAGGGTACCATTTCTTAAGTCTTTCTAATAGAACAATATGCATATCATGGTTTCTATTGTATATGAGGGAACATCAAATAGAAATTAAATTAACTATATATGATTGACTGTGTTGACATTATATGATCTTGTTATAGTTGCATCAAATGTTGAATTCAGGGAAGCATTACTAATCTCATATTGGCTTATGCCATTTATTTTATGGATGACATATTTATGTGTATTTTGTGTACTCAAAGTGGTTGATAAGTGATAACACGTGTTTTCATCTTCTCAACTAATTGAAGTAAATGGATTTTGTGCAAATGCAATGCAAACCTTCAAAGCTCTTGCAGTATCTAGACATGAACTTGTTTGGAAGTATGAAGGATTCTCGCTTGCTGTATGGAGGTATGAATAATTCCTCCTCCCCCATTATAGTTGTAAGTTATCCTCTAATTCCCATGATCCTTATGTAACCACTCAAGTTCTTCCTCCATATATATATATATCTAAACCATTAGACACCAAATACACAAAGTTTGATTATGTATATATCATGATCATATAAGGGTGAATATAATAAAATCACACAAGTTTGATACATATTTGAAACAAAATGTGTAAAAATCAAGGTCCTAAATTGCCTCAAATATCCAAATAACATCTACAACAAATAACTAAACATCAACAAAATCCTCCCCTATAATGGGATCCTCATCATTAGTAGCCTCATATGCATCCTCATCTAGCCTCTACTTGAATCCTCAAGCGAAATCAATGCTAGTTCTTGGTGCTACTAGTGGATCTAAACCCATCCACTTGATCTTTTATCAAGTCAACAACCTCCAGCTTTGGTAAAATAGGCTAACCACATTTAAAATGAGGCAGGAAGCTTAAGTTGCATGATACCCCTAAAATTGCATGTGCTTTTTGAGAGTTCCTTTCCAATGGTACATATCTTAATATCAATGGTAATTATTTTTTTCTTCTAGGTGGATTCACTAATTTGTCTTCATGATGATAAAAGCATGACAATTCTAGAGAATTTCTTAGATTTTCTTGGTTGTTTCAACACTTTTACAACAGATTCGAGTCTATGTTAGGAGGTAGATTTCAGCTCAGTTTTACCAGTTTATATCCGCAAAAGGTATTTCCCCAAGGATTCAAAAGAGTAAGGAAATTAGTATACATAACCCATACTATGGATGACATATCACAGTATAAGAAATGTTGATTCAAATCAACTATTTTTCTTTGTAAATTGAGGGTTATATTAAGTTTCATGTTGAGCAAGGTCCATCACTGGAGGGACATGGTATTTTCTCAAAATGGTAGTGGGGAGAGCAGGGAACATATTTTTTAAAGTTACATTTAAGAATTCACAAGGACATGCAAGAACAGTTACCATGTCAATGTATAATGATCCAATGCCAACAATATCAATTGGTTTAACAACTGGAGGATCAATTTTTAAACAAACTAGCAGGAAGGTGCAAAACAATGTGTGCAAGTTCAATGTTTGGGAAAGACGATGATTAATAACATAAAATTTAAATCAAAGATTTAGGATTTGTGAAACAAACGAATTGAGAATATTTGAATATCTTGTGTATTTTCTTCTTAGTTCAATTCTTATTATATATCTTCTGAATATTTTCCACAGTCACCCCTGGAATTCCTTGGCCATTTGGATGAACCTAATATTCTTATGGGTTGTAGCTACTGGAACATAACAAAATGAACATAACATCTAGAGTTCCATAGCCAGGTATGGATATGGTATTTAACACTTACTCATGTCAAGCTACAGGGTTGACAGGAAGATTGGTTGCAGGTGTTGTATATTTCTCCTGGACTCTACAAATTTTCTAACAGACTCTTCATTTTTGTATGTTGGACTAAAAGTATAAACTTGCTTCTCTGTGAATGTAGCACCTAAGAAGGAGCTGCAAATTTTCTCAGTCACCTTCCACAATCGGATACAACAGATCGGATACAGTGGTGGAAATTTGAAGACGCCAAAAGGGGATGAATTCCATTGTTTACTAGCAACTATCAACCACAATGATCTATAGGTTAGAATATTCCTGTATTTCCACTTGGTTGGAAACAGATTACTGTTGTTTATTTAGCTTAGAAGTTAGTCATTTACAGTGTATCTAAACTTTTGTATGTTGTTGGAACTTGTTTACTATGCTAGATAGGGAAAATTGTAGATAGCTCTCAGGAATTAGTTTATCATAAATACTAGTTAATGGTAAGTTTTAATAGTAATAATTATGTAGTTTGTAGATTGCTATCTATCATAAAATTGATTGAATATCATCATTGTTAAGCAATAACAACTTCTTAAAGGGTTCTAGCTCAATGGTAGAGCGGCTGCCTAATTATAGGCAGGAGGTTGGTGGTTCAATTCCTCTGTGCCCTATCATATATTTGTGACTACAAAAATGATTAAATTTTCATACAAATGACTATTAGTAGCTAATTTCCCATATCCTAGTCGTATTTAGCTTAGTCATTAATATGTTATCATCTAGTAGTTTATTTAGTCATATATTTGGTCATTAATTGTTGCAATTAGTGTCTAAATCAATGACTAAATCCTTGACTAAATCCGTGACTAAATCATTGACTGTCAATGACTAAATTATTGACTATCAATGACTAAATTAATGACTAAATCAATGACTAAATCAATGACGAATAAGTCAAGATATTAATGACTAAGTGAAATACGACTAGCTATAAGATAGTGGAAATTAGCTACTATTAGTCGCCGACTAAAAAAAAGTCGTTTATAGCCTGATTTTAGTCATTTCTCTAGTCATTAATTTCTCATTTTGTCCATTAAAAGAATCTCATTTCTTAATTGATAGAATGGTTGTTCATAACATCTCTTTAGAGTCATTTGCTTATGGAATAAATCAAAGTGTTTACTATTACTTGTAATTGGACACTCCTTAGTTTACATTTATTTGTAGAAGCTAAATTAGACCAAGTCCCATTCAGTTTATTTATTTCTTTTGAAATCCATTTTGATACACCTGTTTATCCAGTTCCAATCACAATAAATGGATATCCTCAGAATACTCAAGGAGAATGGAACTAGATAAGTTAGTTTAATTACTGTATATTTGTCAAATCACATGTATACTTTAGTTATTAAGTAGTTGAAATATTGTCTCAAATCATATAGTCTTTTGTGTTCATATAGTAAGAGTTATGGATTTGTTTTAGCCTTTCTCATTCACAGATCAAGAAAAGGAATAATTAATTAATACATTACATTGTACAAGAGTAGTTTACCTTATTAGAATAGTATTATTTATAAATACATAGTTCATGGTTAATAGAATAGAGTAGTATAGCTTGATATTGCTCTAATCTAGTAGTCTTGTCCCAGTCTAATTACCTTAGTAGTTGAAATTTTGGAGTTTGACTCGGTTTTTCATTTTGAAAGATCTTTCGATCTTTTCTTTGTTCAAATATTTCCATGACACCTTGGGAAACTTTCTACCTTTGCATATATTTTTTGTCAACTCTAAGTTTAGAAACCTCATTCAATAATTAAATAATTGGTGAATTAATTAAGACAATAAAACAACCAACATTTTTGGCGCGGTTGTCGAGGAGTTGATTCTGTAAGGTAGAATAAGTAGAATTCCCTTATGAATTTTAGCAATAGGCTGGTGGCAGGGAAGAGAGGTAAGAACATGCACATTTGTTATAACAGGCGCCCCCAAATCCAACAATAATAGTAGTATTGTAGGTTTTATTTGTATTTTAGCTTTTCATGAACAAACCTAGAGATTCAAAGGGTAGATACGATCGAACTAGTTCCCAAAAATTTGTTAAAATTCCTACTAACCTTTACGGGGGACGAAATACCCCAACCAATAATTCAGTAGAAAGGTATTGGAGAACACATGTAGGAATTAGTTCTACTTGGAAACCTAAATACTTGATAAGAGAAGCTATATAAGATAAATAAATCCTAGCATAAAGTTCTAAGGAGCCCGTTTCTGAAGAAGTTCTCGAGGGCCAACCTTTGGAAATACTCAACCCTCCACTAGTGCAAAAACCTAACGATACAAATTTCTCACTAGTAGGGGATCCAAACTTCATTAACTTCATTGATCCTACTCAGGTACAAGCTCTCTTTGGCATCTCAACTAATACCGTCATCTCACAAATTGAAACATCCACAGTAGAACCTACTATTTTTGCAGAACCTAATAAATATATGGCTGGCAACTCTTCTTATTGGAGGATGATTTATCCCAAAAAAGAACATTTGGATGCCCCATTATCACCTTGGAAGGAACCTCCTAGGTACACACTCTTTCAGAATCAAACCTACATGGAGAGACGGGGAGAAAATGAAGATCATGACGAGGTTAGAAATGATGAAGGAGAAGGAGAGAAATGAATTGAGGCTACCTTCCTATTCTAGACATTGCATAGAATGTAAATATGAAGAACATGCTTCCTTCCTCCTTACCTACTTTCTATGGGAAGAGTAATGAACACCTGGACACATTTTTGTTCAAGTTTGACATCCTCTGTAGAAGCTATAACTATCTACAAGATTCTCACAAATTAAAACCTTTCCCTGCTACACTGAAAGAATCTGCTTTAAGATGGTTCATGGGACTAAGATAATATAGTATCGGGACTTGGGAAGATATGAAAATACATTCTTGCGAAAATATCAAGATTATTGTAAGCCCAAAGACGGTCAAAACGATATTTTTAAGATACAGCAAATCAAAGGCGAGAGCTTGGAATACTATCTCAAGAGGTTTATTTATACATTACATAAATCTATATATAATCACCTTCAAGAAGATCCAGTATGGACACTCTTCCTTAAAGGGATCTCATAAGATTTGGTATAAAACCTTAATCTCATGGCATCTAGCGATATCTCCCATAAATATTTTGTACAAATTGGGGAGATGTGTAGAATTTACTCTAGAAGTAGGGGTAAAGCTGGGGAAAATATTTGAGAAACCCACAATAGGAATCTAAAAGGAAACACCTCTAGTTCTAGAGGAGTTACAAGGATAGAATTAGGGAACCTATTAGAAAACTTCAAAAATGATATTTTAGGAGCAATGGGTTCCCAGCTAGATGCATTAGAAGCTAAAAAGTGGTAAGAGGAAGAACGTGCAGTAATGATCACTTTCTATCCAAGATGCAGGACTAAGCATCCCCAAAGGGAATACCCCTTGAACAACATCTCCATATATCACATCTGTACAAATGATCATACAACAGAATACTGGCCATTGTTTCCTGGGTTGCATGCCATATATAAAAGTGGGGACATTGGTGAAAAATCTAGGAGGCCTCCTTGGAAACCAAGAGACCAATCACCATATTAGAAGTTTTCACCACATCCCCCACCCTATTATCAGCCCTACCAACCACCTCAACAATGGAACACTTCAAGTTGGTAGCATTGGCCACCCTAGTATCCTCCTCCTCTTTATTTTACTCAGCATCAGTATTGGCCATAGGGATGGAGACAACAAGCATATCCCTAGTCACCACCTGTCTCTACACCTAATCATCCTTATCCTTAGCATCTAGCCAATACCCAGTAATTGTTTCTTGGGTTTGTGCCTTGAGTGCCCCTTATTGCACAACAACCTCATCATTTTCAGAATACAAACCCCCCACAACCTACATTGTTACCTGCCTAACCGATACCTAACCCAAACAATAATCCAAATCAAGATATTAACAACATTGAGTTGCAAAATCTTCCATCCTATGTCATTTCAACTGTGCCTATGCCCGAGATCCAATTACGATATGGAAGAGTCGTGAATTATAAACCCATGTCATCAGTCATCATTCGTGAAGAGAATGAAGAGGAAGAATATTCCAATGAATTCATGAATGATGCTATTTTGCAACATGTGGATATTCCAAATATTCCAGCACATGCTCATCCTCAACAAGAACAAAGAATCTCTCCATTTTCAGAACGATTAGCAATAGAAAAACCTGTAATCCATCCTGAGTACGGAATTTTAAATGAATTAAAAAATGTATGTGTTAAGATACCTCTATTACAAGCTATTAAGGACATACCAATTTACAATAAAGTAATAAAGGAACTTTCCATTAAGAAACCAGGAAAGAAACAAAAAGACCCCCCCCCACTATTCATGTTATAGGAGAGATGTCTGAATGTATGGATGACCAATATAGAATTGCAAAGTATACAAATCCTAGGAGCCCAGTAGTAACTGTTATTGTGAATAATATTTCCATAGACAATACACTTATCAATTTAGGGCCTATTATTAATATGATGACCACTAAATCCTTAGAAGTTTTACAGTTAGAACCATTTCTCTGACCAACCCCTTCAATCCTAGAACTAGGAGACCGCACTATGGTAAGACCTGCTGGGGTTCTGGATGACATTGTTGTATCAGTAGCTTCATGGGAATATCCTATTGATTTCATGGTAGTATAATAAAAGGATCCTTATAAAATACATCCTATTATATTAGGAATACCATGGTTGGCTAGTGCTAATGCCTTCATAGGATGTAGGGATGGGGAAATGACCATTTCTAATGGGTTGTCCACAAAAAAGTTTACTTTATACCCCCCAGGAAAACCTATAATTGAAACCATGTGGTGGTTATATTGCCCCTTTGGGGATGAAAATATTGAAGATCTTTTCTTTCCTAGTGACTACTCCTGGGAAATTCAGGAGCAGACTACTGAGAATGTGTTAAACCAATTTGTTTGTTCAACAACTTGTATATATTTTCCTCAGTATTTTGGTCAATTCGATCAAATTTTTGGAGATAAGTTTCAAGAAAATATGTCCCTCTCAACATTTGCGGATACACCATCTGTCACTGTAATTGAAGAACATATAGGGTCTTATACCATGCCTTGTGAAGTTAGCCCTAGAAAATTTCTACACATAAATGCAGGGTTAACCGAGAATCAACAAGAACAGTTGCTTAAGGTCCTTAAAATTCAATCCATAGAATTTGCATGGGAGTACACTGATATGAAGGGTATACACCCTGACACTTGTATTCACCATATTTACATGGATGCTATTTTATCCCCTATAAGGCAGCCTCAAAGGAGGATGAACCCTACTTTGAAGGACATAGTTAAAGAAGAGTTACAAAAACTCCTCAATGCTAGTTTCATCTACCCAATTTTAGATATTAAATGGGTATATCCTCTAGTGGTAGTACCAAAGAAATTCACAGGGAAATGGCATATTTTTTTTTGACTTCAGAGAACTTAATAAGGACACACTTAAGGACTACTTTCATTTTCCCTTCATTGATCAAGTGCTAGATACCCTGTTCGACAAACAATAATTTTATTTTCTCGACAGGTATAGTGGATAAAATCAGATTTTTATAGCACCTGAGGATAGCTATAACACTACTTTTACATGCACTTGGGGGACATATGCCTATAGAGTTTTCCATTTGGCTTATGTAATGCACATGCTACTTTTTAGCATGCAGTTTTAGGAATATTTGTTAATCTTATACATGAATGTGTAGAGGTGTATATGGATGATTTTATAGCTTATGGTAATACCTTTCAAGAGGCTCTCGATAATCTTGAGAAGGTTCTGATCCAATGCCAGGAGACAAACCTATCCCTTAGTCATGAAAAATGTAAAATTCTATTAACAGAAGGCATAGTTTTGGGGCATCATGTTTCCTCACAAGGGATCAAGGTAGACATTGTTAAAATAGAAGTAATTGTCGGTCTCCCCTCTCCAATAAATTGAAAGGAAGTAAGAATATTTCTTGGTCATGTAGATTACTACCATCGCTTTATTGAAAATTTCACCAAAATATTTGCACCATTGTTTAAATTGCTTATGAAGGATATACAGTTCCAATGGACTGAACCCTGACAAAGTGCTTTTGAGATCTTAAAGGCTAAACTATCAGTGGCACCAACAATTAGGGGTCCTAATTGGTCCCTTCCTTTTCATATATCCACTGATGCTTCTGACATATCCATAGGAGGAGTTCTTGGTCAAAAATAGGGCCAAGCATATTATGCCATATATTTTATTAGCAAAAATATGTCTGTGACTGAAAAGGATTTCCTGGTAGTAGTCTACTCTATTAATACATTTCTCCATTACATCATAGGATATGATGTTTTCGTGCATATGGACCATTCTGCCATCAGATGTTTTATGAGTAAACCAATTACCAATGGTAGGGTGACCCGATGGCTTCTTCTATTACAAGAATTTAATATCACTGTCGTCGATTGACCAGGTAGAGAAAATTTGGTAGCATATTTTTTCTCTCATATTAAGCATGATGATGGCGCTAAACTTGTTAATGATACTTTCCCTGATGAACATGTATTTGCTGTGTCTATTCAAACCCCTTGGTTTGCAGACATTTCTAATTATTTAGTGACTGTGAAGTTACTAAACCACTTGTCTCCTCATGAGAAACGTTGAATTGTCATCCATATTTCTAGTTACTCTTGGGTTGATAATGACCTTTTTCATATCGGCTTAGATATTATTATTAGATGATGTGTATGGGAGGATGAGATGATAGAAATCCTCTGTGCATTCCATGATGGGCCATGTGGAGGACACTTTTCTAATAAGTGGATAGCATACATATTGTTGCATTCTAGTTATTAATTTCCAAGCATTTTTAAGGATGATGCCAGGTATGTTAGAGGATGTGACAGTTTCCAAAGAATGGGTAGACTTACGTCATCTGACGAGATGCCTTTATAGCCTCAGGTCATGATTGATCCTTTTGAGAAATGGGTTCTTGATTTTGTAGGACCAATCTCTCCCATGTCCCGCAAGAAGAAATACATCCTGGTTTGCACAGATTATGTCACCAAATGGGTAGAAGCTAAAGCTTTGTTCTGAGCTACAGAAAAATATGTGGTAGAATTTATATATTAAGAAATATTTACTCAGTTTGGTGTGCCTATGGAAATTTTCAATAACCAAGGTTCTCAATTCACATCTAAATTAACAAAAGAACTTACCACGAAATATAGTATCCGACATTGCAATTCCTCACCTTACCATCCATAAGCTAATGGCCAAGTAGAATCAACCAATAAGTATTGGAAGCTATTTTAACTAAAAATATTCAGCTACATCATAAAGGATTGGGCAAATAGACTTCCAAAGGCTTTGTGGGACTATAGGATAACTTGGAGAAACACTATTGGGCATACACCCTATGAGTTAGTATATGGGAAACAAGTCCTTCTACAAATTGAATTCCAAGTTAAGACTTTTCATATGGTTGTACAATTAGGTATGGATTTGGAAGAGGCACAGAAACAACGAATTTTACAGATTAATGCATTAGATGAGATTAGGCAAGATGCACTCCAAAGAACAATGTTAATACAAAATCAACGAAAGAAATGGAATGATAAACTTATTAAATAGAAGCAGTTTAATACCGGGGATTAGCCATTACTATTTGACTCAAGGTATAAAAATTTCAAAGAAAAATTAACTACCTGTTGGATGGGTCCATATGAGGTAGTTACAGCCTTCGATAATGGGTCAGTAGAGATTAAGACAATTGATGATTCACAAACTTCCTTTGTTGTAAATGGACACAACCTTAGACTTTATCATCAACCAATATCTAGACAATATTTTGTGAAGAATGTCTTACAACAAAAAGAGATGGAGCTGGTTGAAGAGGAATTCATTCCTCCTCCTAATTATTAAACTATTTTGTGTTGTCTTTATATATATGTAAATATATATTTATTTCTTTAATAAATAAAAGGCATTTCTGATAAGCTGACTACATTCATGCAGGGAATTTGGTTGTATAATCAGCTTATGGAATTTTGTCAAATAAAATAGCAAGGATCTTTTCCTTTGTCTAAACTTTGATAGATTTGTATGCCTCTTTCTTGATCCATATGTTTTTGTTGCAAATAAAATATGAATCGTCTAATAAGTGGTTTTGTAGTTTGATTACATGAACCTTGTCTTTCTTATCAGCTCATGAAATGCTGCCTAAAAAGGGAAACGCTCTAAGAACTCATTATAAAAAAAGGATTTATAATGAAATTAAAATGTTCTCTATATCATTCCTACCCACTTTCTTCGATGATTCCTTATTATTTTATTGTATTTGATTCAGATATGCACATTTCAGACTTATCATTAAAATAGTTGCTTAAGACCAATTTTAATCATCATGTGATTCAAAGTTCTATTTTACACCTAAGGACTACTAGTTCATCTTGTACTCGTTATCAAAACTTGTCTCTTAAGGATTTTTGAGAAAACCCAAGAATAAGTGAAATTACTTCTTGTGGGGAACATTACTTATCTTTTATGAAGAATATAGACTGAGAAGTCGAGGAACAACTTTAAGTTATTATCTTTTGACATGATCTATAATTTATGCCATTCAAAATTTTTATTTACTTATAAGGTTTGCTTTCAAAATTCTGAATTATGTGTTTATCAGGATTAACTCGCTCNTTCCACATGTTAAAAAAAAAACTTTATACAAAGCAAACCCGCCGTAGTACTGAACAGGATTGCTGCTAGCGGGTCCATGATAAGTAACATCCTTAAACAAGGAAGCCTGGTAAGTGCAAGAAAACCCGTCAAGGTACTGAACATGCTCACTGGAACCAAGGTTATGCTTGCATGGTACCAAGATAAACCCACCGGGGTACTGAACAGGACTGCTGGAAGTGGGGAAATATCGAGTAAAAGAGATCTGGTTAATGCATTACTATGCACATGGTTCGTAAAAAAAACAAACAAAGAAGAAAAAGAACAATACATGTTTAGGCCAATTCTTCATCATGTCATTAGAAAATGGCCGTAAGTTGGACTTGGACTCTATCATCTAATTCAATAATACCTAGGATATCATTATTCTAGAAATGGGACCCATACCTATAGAAATCTCATAAACTCTAGGGTGAACTTAAAATATTATTTGGATGACAAGATATCCTTAAATGAGGCATGGATGAATAGTTTCTCCTATGGCATTTTTTGCATCAATTATATTCTCATTATTTGTATGATCTTCTTAAGCACTGTTATTCTTTATGGAAATACATATATGAATCATCTTCATTTACTAGTTAGTATTTATTTTTCTTACTAAAATAATAGCAGCATGTTACAACTATTTGTTATATTATTTGGAACTAAGCGAGTTTTTCTTTGATGGATTGAGGACATGCCATATTTTTGGTTTGGGTGAAGATTATAACTATTTTTACTTTATGAATGTTTACAGAAAGTTTCGTTTATTTCTGAAAAAAGTGTAGATGTTTTCAAGATAATGCAATTAGCAGAATATTGTTTTAATCTGTGAGGGACAATGCAATAAAGGTTTAATAAAGTTGGTTTACATAATCATATTGTGTGCTTACAGCCCAGAAAGTAAACTGCATAATTAGTAGTAGTAGTCAGATCCAATAAAGCATATTTTTGAACAAAAGGTCCATATGAAGGGTCGAATGGTAGTCCGAATGGAATGCCAAATGACGATCTGAATGAAAATTATAACATTATAATGACATGATGTCAAAATTTCAAATGATTTTTATTTTCACGATCATAGAGTTTAATTAGCTTCATCATATCCATAATTATTAGGCCTCATTCACATGCTTACAAATGCATTATGATTTTATTAAGACTCACCTTAACCTATGATTTTGATTTGATTGTGATATGATATGATATTGTTTAACTCTATCTTGATATAATATAATTTTAGGATATTTTCGTCCATCGTTTCCCTTGTCCTCTCATCAAATCACATGTGGACATTGTCAAAGTCCTATCATCTCATTGATTAGAATTATTATGGTTTTAAATCCATATTTATGGATTCCCTAATAGATAGATCATTCCACCTATCAAAATTTTACTTTCGACATGGTTGAATATATCAGAACCTTATGAATTCATCAACACGTGTCCTTATGATGACACACAATTCAAAGAATTGATCCATAGTGTGATTGGTGGAGCATGCAAGCCATGGTCTTATTATTATTCAGGCGCTTTGATAGATTACGTTTTAAACCCACGATATTTACCCTTGTCTTTATTTACCTTCATATTCGCAGAGCTATTCATATGTCATTTCTTGCATCCTTTGCAACCTCTACATTTTTCGCCCATGTTTGAACAATGCTTAACCGTCTCAAGCCTGAAAACTATCAAGACTTGTTCAGGAATTCCGGTAGATTTTCTTTCGAGCAGGATGGAATCCATTTCCCCACCTTTTGCAAAGATATGATGAGGATATTTTGCTATTATTTACGAAAGGATTTGATAGTGATATGGCTAGGGTTGGTTATATCCTTTTTTCGGTAACCGAGGAGACCATTGTGGTAGCGACCAAGATCCCAAGAGAAAGCACCCATTGGAATAAACATTTGTTTCTCCCTCGGCTATCCTACCACTTCACTCTCAAGCCAGATTTTCAACATGTATTAGGTAGGAATGGGTTTCACAAAGAATGGATTAAGCCCGAGTACCTCAAATCTCTAACCATCATCATCTACCTTATAACTCGTGAGGGTACATTCACAGTGTTTAAATTTTTCCATCTTCACTTACAAGCACATTTCGTTAATCGGTAGTTCCTTAATTTCTCATTTATTTCCTTAAAATCCTAGAAAAAATGTCAAGTCAAGTTAGGAAGAATACAATCAATCCTATGGGGATTTTGTACCACCACAGCCTGATTAAACTCCTGATTTTGCATCAATTGAAGGACAGGAACCAGACTTAGAATAATTTTGTGTTTAAAGTCTTAAACCCTCATTTAAATGTCCAAAAATTCCCTCTGCACATTCAGGATCCTAAGCTTAGTCAGAACCCTCCTAAGGAAAAGATAAGCCCCAAAATTGTGCATATTGACAAAGATACACCAGAAGCAAGTTCACCTGTCCATTCACCTACCCTTGTAAACCTTGAGTCCACCGAATTTCTACATGTTCCATGAATTCGAACCAAGAGCAGGAAGGTAAAGTCTGTTCAGACACCTGTTCAGCCTACCGTTCAGACCAATCATCCATATCATATGGTCAAAGTGAATGAACCGTTCTCTGATTCACCCTTATTTACATTAGCCAGTGTCTCAGATAAATTTCTCAAAGTTTTTTCTCTTGAGACTGCTTCTCCATCTACTCAAGGAAAGGGTTCTAAAAAATGAATTCCCTCCATTGACCTTGAGACACCACCTAGACAATTGAGTTTGTCTCAAGATTTCAAGCAACCCACAGAACCGTCTACTCCTCATCATCTGATAGTATACCAACTAAATTAGGAATTGGCACAGTTGGTAAGTCGAAATGAATAATATGCCAAGATCATTGCTAATCTTCTCCAAGAGAACAAGGAGTTGTGTATACAATTCAAGGTCATTGAGGACCTTAAAAAGGCCATCACCTCTTCGCATGACTCTCGTCAAGAGAGGAACGCTTTTTTAAATTCACAAGCTAGGAAATTGAAATTAAAATCTTTCGTTTCCTCTACTAACTTGAAGGAAGCTGCTGACGTAGCTTTGCCTTCTTCCTAAACTTTTTTTTTGCTCAATGGGACCTAACATCTCTCCCGTTTGGGGGAGTGTTGATCCCAGTTTTGTCACTATTCTCGGATGTTAATTTACTCTTTTGGCATCTATTTTGTCATCTTTTTGACATGTCTCTTGTCATTGATCTTATCATTCAGCCCCAAGTACGAAAACATTTGGAATTTATGCAAGTCGTGGTTTATTTCGGTTATTTCGTGATTTTATTAATCAATTCTGTGATATTTGGAAACATGCCTAATACATGGATTTTTTTTATCGATTATATTTTTCAAACAAGAATCCATGTGGACACGCACTCATGCTAAACATGTGCAGATCACATCTATCTCGCCATTCATCCCTCTGATTGATTCGCGCGCTGTTAGTTGGCATATTCACAAACATTCAAAGCACATAATAGTTTTTAGTTGCTCTATTGTCCATTTGTTCTACTGCTATGATGGCCCTTTCTCTAGAAGGCCGATTTTCCTTCCCTCTCCATGTGACACCATGATTCATGCCCACATCGGTAGGGATCCATACGCCCATAGCTCGAACGAGGAGAACCAAAGTGAAAGGAATCAGGAATGTGGCTATGCGCTATCACATGGTTGTTTGATTTGTAGTTAGGGTTGACTATTTTTTGAGTGGTCGACGACTAAAAGGGTTGACCTGCTCACCTATGTAAAACCTATATAAATATGTCTCCAATAGAGAGTCAAGCTATCTAGTTAGTTGGCGATCAATATTTATCAAAGAATCTATGTAAACTCTGTTCCAAATTCAATATAAAGTTTTATTTTCAGCTGTGCATACATGTCTCTGCTTTCATGAGTGCTTGATTAATTAGAGCACAACCCTGATTGCTGAGAGGGCCCCTTAACAACCGGTGGTCTCCCATCTCTATGTGTTTTCGTTATTTCCCTTCTTGCAGCTAAGTAATTTATATTTCCAGTCTCAGTATGTAGTTCAGTTCTATTGTAAATCGATACTCTTCATTTCCTTGTCTTCTGTAATATGTGTTTGTTGTAAGTCATATAATTTATATTGTGCTGTTAAAATAACTTTCATTTCCAGAATTGCAAGTGGCCGACTGTGCAATAGTTGTTTCTAGTTTTCTTTTCAGTTTGTTTCTTAGTTTTATAACTGCAATTGGATAGAATTTTATTAATCTAACATCTTAGGCTCAGCTCATAGCTAGATTCAGTTCTATCAATTCATGTTTAGTTGTAGATTAGTTGCAGTTATCTTTCATTTGACTTGTTAAATAATAGGAAATAATATCTCTTTTAATTACTGTAAGTTACTCCTATTATTCTATTGTTTTAATTGTTAAAATAAGCTTAGTCACTCTTTCCTTTACCTTGCAATATCATACATATAAGTCAGTTGATATTAAGATCATTTAGATTATTTGTTTCGTAATTTGTATTGGTTTTCCCATTCAGACTGTCATTCGGACTGTCTGTCCAAACTGTCATCCATACCTTCGTTCATCCTTTAATATTTTCTATTTTGTTTTATGCTTGTTTCAAGTGCAGTCTTCTTATTTTTGAAAATATATTATTTTCTGCAATTGAATAGTAACTATATATGTCTAGTCAGGACCTTATTTTGAAATAATTTAAATATCTATCAAGTTCTATAATTACGCTTATCCTTTGTCACCTTTATCTTAGGTTATTTTTGGATTGTGTATCCTCCATCGCTAATTTCTTCATTTTCTTCTGTTGCAGGACTTGTCAATTGTATCCTTAGTTGATTTACTTCAATTTTATTTCATTGAATTCAGGGTTTAAGTTACTAATTCTATTGTCTAAAAGTCTTATTAGTTTTTAAAAGTCTCTACCATAAGATTTGTCCTCCTTACTTTATAAGTATTGAATATTTCGAGAGAATATATTTAGATTTAGGAAACAAAATATCTTTATTAAGTTGTATACTTGTATTTATTAAGTTTTCTACTTGCTTCCCAATTATAGTTGTTTCATGTGAATAGTTTACCTTTAATTTCAAGTGGTTCGTTAAAAGAATCTCATTTATTAATTGATAGATTGGTTGTTCATAACATCTCTTTAGAGTCATTTGCTTATGGAATAAATCAAAATGTTTACTATTACTTGTAATTGGATACTCCTTAAATTACATTTATTTGTAGAAGTTAAATTAGACTTGATCCCATTCAGTTTCTCTATTTCTTTTGAAAGCCATTTTTATACACCTCCTTCTCCAGTTTTGATCACAATGAATGCATATCCTCAGAATACTCAAGGAGAATGGAACTAGATAAGTTAGTTTAATCATTGTATATTTGTCAAATTGCATGTATAGTATAGTTATTAAGTAGTTTTAATATTTTCTCAAATCATATAGTCTCTTGTGTTCATATAGTAGGATTTCTGGATTCGTTTTAGCCTTTCTCATTCACAGATTAAGAACAAGAATAATTAATTAATACATTACGATGTAAAAGAGTAGTTTAACTTCTTAGAATAGTATTATTTTTAAATACATAGTTCATGGTTAATAGAATAGAGCAATATAGCTTGATACTGCTCTAATCTAGTAGTCTTGTCCGAGTCTAATTACCTTAGTAGTTGAAATTCTAGAGTTTGACTCGGTTTTTCATTTTGAAAGATCTTTCGATATTTTATTTGTTGAAATATTTCCATGACACCTTAGGAACCTTTCTACCTTCACATATATTTTGTGTCAAATCTAAGTTTATAAACCTCGGCCGATAGTTAAATATTTGGTGAATTAATTAATACAATAAAACAACCAACATTATTCTATGATTCTTGTTCTTGTAGTCACACATTCATGCACCTATATCTTAAGTTCACAGTCATTTCTGTCCATGCACCTGCGTTTCCAACACTCGCTCCAGTCTCGATCCAATAGAGCCATTCACGTACATCATTGTGTATATTTTTAATGTAAGGGGTAATTTTTAGCAAAGTCAATTAATCTCCTCCACGTATATATCTTGTTGTAGATTAACGTATAGATATTTTTTGGATCATTGTTTTATTTGTTGAGCAAAATAGAAAGAAAGGTAATCAAACCACTTCATAGGGAGATGCAACAACATATCCAACATACCGCTTCATATATATATATATAATCTATTTTTGTTTTATGTATGGAGTGTGAGATGTTTTATATATATTAGGCTTTCGTAAAAATGGTAAAGACTAAGTTATATATACTTCATCATATGAAGGTTTTTGCAATAGAGAAATGCATTCTTATGATTTACATAAATCAGAATTTTGCTTACAAATTTTACATGCTTTATAAAATAATGAATGTTGAAAATATTTTATATTTATGAGAAGATTATTTTATATTTACATTCAAGAATTTGTCAGTTATTTATCTTGAAGAAATAAGGACAACTAGTAATGATTATTAATCATATTTAAAATTATTGTCTGGTGATTAACTCCTAGTTCCTTGAGTATTGTGCAAATTTTATCATGTACCCAAATTATTGTTGTGTTATAAATGGGAAGGTTACAATTATTAGTGTATTAAGTTGTTAAAGGTGTTTGAAAGGGGCATATGGTAATAACTTGTAAAACATAGAAAAACAAACGTATGTGTATTTTTCCTTGTTACTAGACCTTAGGATATTGAGGTATTACACATTATCACTGACAGTGTTTTGAGATTATTGTAGGTAATGAACTATGCAGGTTCCAATAATATCATAAATAAAGAACTAAATATGATTATATGAAACCTGCAATTAAAAAAATCAATGAAAAACAAACAATCAAATAGAGAGTAACAAAACTTTTGAGGTTACCATGGGGGATGCCTTGGGTGATAATCCTATTGAAATTTTAAGAAAAAAACTCTACACAAAAATAGACATTTAAAACAAAATATACATAATGAACTAACTAATAAAATGGAAGAAAGAAATTGGATGATAAAATTGTCAATAGGAAAGAAAAACTGAGTTTGGTGTTGAGCATGTTGTATCTAGAGCACCTAAATTGTTTAGTCTCATTATGCATAATTGCAAGATGTAATAAGAATTGAAACTGAGACTTAACTTTTAGAATAAAAAAATTGAAATATTAACAAGATTGAACACAATATATTTTTTGAGCAAAGGAAAAACTCTCAAATTTGGAAAAGCTCTCAGTAAAGTTTAAAAAAACAACTAATTATGAATTAAGCAAAGTTGTTATGGAGCACCCTAGAGAGGGGTTAGGATCTTAAATCTATGATAAATTAGTATAGAGCTTCCAGTGATCACCCTTGATAGGAGTTAATATCTATCAAGTTCTCTATGATATCAAAGTCCTAGAAAAAGAGTCACATGTGAACACCCAGAGGAGGTGTTAGGATTTGAAGAAGAACTGTCGCGAAGCACCCATGTGAGGTGTTAGGTTCTGCAGTGACATCCTTTGTGATTTTGAGGTTCGAAGCTCAAATATATGTGGGATTCTGAGCCTTGAAAGCTACTACGCTCTATACAGGAGATACATAAATGTAAATTCTAGAAAGTAAAAAACAATGGTAGATGTATTGATAAGCTATGGTGCAACAATGGTTTATATTCAAGCTAATTTTGTTTTAGGTTCTATGTTTCAATTTCTATAGTGTCAGAATGAGTTGCATGAATGCAATTTGCAAAGGTTAAATATGTTTGGTTCTTTTCTTTACCTGTTTCCATATCATCAAAATTCTAAATATGTTGTTTTGACATTTACATTTGATTTATATTGGCAATCTACATTATTCATGATTATTACATGTTATATGAAAACAAGGATTCATGATAAAAATTTTCTGAAGTATCATTGTAAATTATGCATGAAGGAAGGAGGGAAACCCTAACTATATTATAATAAAAGCATGGAAGGTCTTGAACACTTGATTTTGTATGCAAAATGATAAATTGTAGATAACAAGAGGAGAAAAAGGGAAAATATGACAAAGTGATAGAGAAGCAAGATTGCGAATGGTTGTATGGTTCAAAATCATGTTAATCAGATGGTTTCACTACTATAAAAAGGCCTTTATTGATGGTCATGCCTATGACAGACCTTAAACATTCTCTAGAAAAGTCATTTATGGTGAAATTCTATGAAAAATTATTACAGTAAGTTCTTTTGGTGATAATTCTTTAAATCTCGTCACCAAATCCCATTTCGATGACACTTTTAGTGAGGGTATTTAAAATACCATTTTCAATTCTCTCTTTGGTGACACTTATGGTAAGGTTTGGTAAAAGATCGATGCTAATCATTTTTTTGTGACACTTTTGGTGATGATACTTGAAGGGCCCTCACCAATAATTTTTTGGTGACGGTTAAAAAATGCATGTCACTATAGATAATTGTAATGATTTTGATGATGTCATGTGGATGTCACTATAGTTTTTGATAAAAGGTGACTATTTTAGACCAGAACAATAAGTCTTTCTCATTATGTGCTAATTCTAAATAATACAAAAACCTTTATTGATTTTATGCATCATTTGGTGTGCATTTTTATTTTTACTTGTGGTTACTATTTGTAACCCAAATTCGTATATATGTATAATTCTCGAGTAAATATATGTATATATATTTATATTTTTTCATTACACTTGATGTATTAATATGTTTTTTGTTTCTCTTTTTAATAATTTAAATTCTTTTGTCTTTATATTTATTCTATTATTATTATTATTATTGTGATTTTTTTTCCCAAAAAAAATTGCATTTTGTATCCATTGAGAATACAAGAACACCTTCCTCATGTGCAAAATAAATTAATACATAAGGAATGAAGTGAACATGGGATTTTCATAGCTAGTTAGTGGAATCTTGGGACAATGACTAGAGAAAATTCATCACCATGGCTCCCATAGTAGAAATATTGGATATGATCTTATATTTAACACAAGAAATGGGAAATGGCTAAGTACCAACTAATATCATTACTGAAAGAAAGTAATATATATCTAAAATGTCTTTATCTTTACAATAGCAAGGAAAGCAAACTTTGTGTAGGATTTGAGGCCAAACAAGGAAATAAGAATAATTAATTTACCCTAAAAATAAACAACCCTACAAAATTTGTGCAACAAAGAATTATGCCTCTTTCTCTTATGGGATATTTGAATAATATGATGCAATAACATCCTTTGGCATTTATTTTCATCCTCAATTGGATTATAAGAATGTTATGTAGTATTTGCACAATCTTTTGCATATTTTATAGGACTTGGTCCTACAGACACCATGATTATAGTAATGCCATCTCTCCACACTAGACACAAATTTGAGCACAAAACTGAGTGCCAAACTATATGAGATGTCCCAAAAACTAGGTGCAATAGTAGACATAAAGTTGGAATTTTAATTGGACATAAAATTGGGCACAAAATTAAAAGCAACACTAGGCACAAATCTAAGTGCAACACTGGGCGCGAAACTGGTCACAACACTGCGCACAAACCTAGATATAGAAAATACATAAACCGAGACACAAAATTAGATGAAATATGGGATGTAACAATAGTTTTAAAAGTGGATGCAACACTAGAAATAAAAATGGATGCAACATTAGACAAAAATCTGGGCACAACAATGAGTGCAAACCTGGAGGAAAAAAAGATGTAAAATAGGACGCAACACTAGGCACAAACTTGGAAAAACAAATACATAAAATGTGATGTGAAATTAAATGAAATATGGGATGCAACACTATATGTAAATATGGATGGGAATTAGATGCAAAACTAAATGTAATATTGGACCAAAATTGGATGCAAATCTGCATGAAACACTAGCTACGAAAATTGACACATAATTGGATGCAAAATGGGGTATAAAATTGGACTTAAAATTGGACGTAAAACTAGGGGTAAAATAATATGCAACATTGGATGTAAAACTAGGTGCAAGTAAGGATGTAACAAATGTTCCAAAAATGGTGCAATACTATATGCAAAACTGGGCACAGAGAAAGACACAAAAATGATGCAAAATAGATGTAAAAAAAGACACAAAAAGGATGCCTAAGTCGTCGATTTACAAAAATTGACAATAATGCCAAGTTTAGCACTAGATTATTCACCAGAATCGAAAAAATAATTACACTAAGATTCAACACAAATTCTGGTTTTTGTTGTTGTGAGGCTAAGTCGCTCATGTAACTTTTCATATTCAAGTTTTTCCTAGAAGTTCAAATATCCATTCAACTGTTGTAGATGTGGGAGCATCCACATGTGTAATGTCCTTATCATGTTGGAAATTGATAGGTTCATCTGAATTTTTTCCCCCCATAACCATGTTAAAAGCATTCGATCGTCACCAGTTCCAACCCAATGGAATCATCCTGACTCTCCCAATAGATCTAGGGGGAAAGACAGTTTATGTGGAAGTGAAATTTGTTGGTGCTCCACTAGAATATAATTTGTTACTAGGTAGAATATAGACTCATACCATGATGAATGTGGTTTCTTTGATAGTTTTTGAGATTAAATTTCCCCATGAACGAAATATAGTCACCATTGTTCAATTATCATTCCATTGAAAATCGTCAACTCACAACTCCAGGACAAATCCCCCCTAGTAATCCATTCCAGGAAGGATTGTGAAAATGTTGGCGTAGAAAATTTTCCTACCTTAATGGGAACATTCAATTTACCTAAACACATCTTCGGTGATAATGCAATGTTGATGCACACGATACCATCTAGAGCTATTACTTCTATGAGGAAAGTATCTCAATTCAGGACCTCCTATTTTAAAGACCCATGGATAATTCCAAAGCCAACTCACAAAACTAAGTGTAGAAGGGCTATGTCAGTTCTGTCCATATCCGAAATTGCTTATCAAGCAAGTTCGAGAAATACAGACTATGATTATCATTCTATCCAAAAAAATTTAATGGTCAATACTCCATAGCCATCTAAGCCATCAATTCTTTACTATGTCATGATCCCTTAGAAACTGTCACGCCTTCAAATAAGGATATCATCAAGGATATGTATTCAAGAAAAATACCTTGGATATACATGCACCAACATGCATCATTTCTACCTCTTAATAATGAAGTAAGGATTGATGAAAATGGAAATACCAAACCAGGGTCAATGGATTGGTATGGGAGCCCTCTCACTAGATCACAACTGTGTTAGATTTTTATCATTTGAGCAATATTATCTTTAGGATATTAAATAAGAGAAGAACATGTACAGCAATCAATCACAAGAGACAATAGACACAAATATTTTCCTCAGGGAAACCATAAAGGAGAAAACCTCACAAGTTCCTCAGAGATAGAATGAGAACCAAAATTAAAACCCAAAGATACAAAGATGATCTCCGACAACTGATCTCTCTCTCTCTCTAATCCCATATTCTTCTCTCTCACTCATGTGCTACAACTGAGTGTGAGTGTGTGTGTTATAAATAGAGAGGCTCACTCTCTATTTATACATGTTTTTGACTTGACATTAACTCACAAGGGCCAACTTCTCTAGGAGAGTCTAATAACCCTAGTGCCTCATAACTATGGGGACTTTTCCCCTTGATCAACAAGGAGGGTTAACCTCTATGACTTTACATGACTAGTTTACATTAATGGTTCTCGCGATAAGAACATCTAGGACCAATCAAATACAATATATTAAATACACAAGTGAATACATTCTGAAGTTACAAATACATCAACACTCCCTTTTAACTAGGAAGGTATTATCTCGACACAATTCATCAGCACAAGTATTAGTCATTGGATCATCACTAGATCATCATCATCATTGCTTCTGCTATCTCAAAAAAATGGTGTTATCTTTCAATTCTACTCGTCACAGGAATTTATACAGAGCTAGCCCTTTTTCATGCTGGTTGTAGGCCTAGAATCCATGTATGTATTTATCTTCTTCAGCACTTATATCTGACCATAGGAGGAACACATCCAATAACCATGTTAGAAAGGCCCTCCCAGCACTCACATCTATCGGCATGGTAGGACACACCATCTATCATTTAAGGAAAGGCCCAACACTCGCATATGACCATGGGAGAAACACATCCAACAACCATTTCAGAAAGGATCTGCACTTACATCTAACCATGGTAGGAACACATCCAATAAACATGTCAGAAAGGCTCTGTACTTACATCTGAACATGGGAGGAACACATCCAACAACCATGTCAGAAAGGCTCTGCACTTACATATGACCATGGGAGGAATACATCCAATAACCATGTTAGAAAGGATCCACACTTACATGTCACCATGGGAGGAACACATCCAATAACCATGTCAGAAAGGCTCTGCACTTACATGTGACCATGGGAGGAACACATCCAATAACCACATCAGAAAGGATATGCACTTACATTTGACCATGGGAGGAACCCATCTAACAACCATGTCAGAAAGGCTCTACACTTACATATAATCATGGGAGGAACACATCTAACAACCATGTTAGAAAGGATCTACACTTACATCTGACCATGGGAGGAACACATCCAAAAACCATGTCAAAAAGGCTCTGCACTTACATCAGACCATGGGAGGAACACATCCAACAAACATGTCAGAAAGGATACTCACTCACATCTAACCATGGGAGGAACACATCCAACAACCATGTCAGAAAGGCACATAGAATCATCACTTCCCCCACGGGGTCTTCACTTAGTGAAACCATGCCATAGCACATTCGTTCATGGCATATGAAACAATACCCCTATTTTCAAAAAATATTGGAAAATACCTCCCAAAATCATTTTTTTTAACCCCCTCCCAATATGCCTTGCCGATTTTAAAAAACCCCTATTTTCCCTATATATTGCATGTATCCATTTTTTCATTTACATTTTTTATACCCCTTTATATTTCTACCTAAGGAAAAAAAAACTAAACACAAGAAAGGGAGACACTTGATAGGCGCCCTTAGGCAAATCACTTTATTAGGAATTAAAATGTATCACATGATGTCAAAAGAAATAAGAGAGGGTTTATTTGTACCAATCTCAAACAGTAGTGTGTTTTCCTCAAGAAGGGTTCAAAAATGAAACTTACACCATTTATAACTGCTTCTTTCCATCACAGAGTTTTTATCCAAGCACCATTTTGGTATCTAGGAGATTGTACAACTTCAGAAACAAAATTGATTTGGAATCTTCAATGCATACTGTTAATATTTTTAGATTAAAAACAATATGAATTTAATAAGAGGAATGGATGAGTCGAGCTGGAATCCATTTATCCAATGAACTTGTGAGCATTTAAAGCATAAATTCATGATGTCAAAATAGGCCACCTTTCAGTTGAAGATTGTATTTCCAGTTCAGATGTCTACCTTGTCACCAAGTTCCTAGCTAAGTTTTACTCAAACAAATTCTTTATCATCTACGGGGAAAAGAAAAAAAATTGAGGGTTGTGACAAACAAGCAAGTTGGTCAGAAGACATAAAAAAAAAGATGGAGAAGCAAAGTCAGCTAAAAAATATGAGCCAAATAACTGAACACTAGTAACATTATGAGCAATTTCAAATTTAGTCTTCAAACTGACAAATTTTCTTCAACATAGATTCAAGGAAAATTCTGGAGGTGTGACTCTAACAAAGCAACCAACCAAACTACATAAAAATATCTCCAACAATGTATTTTCAAAAGCACTATGATACATAACCCAATCTAGTGTACAAAAATTATCTTGTAGACTTGGCATTAAAACTTTTGTGGTTGGATTAGAGTCATAATCGTCTTCACCAGCTTCATTTTCAGTTTGTAAATGAACCTGACAACCAATATGGCTTGACCATATGGAAAGGGTTCACCTTGTTAAGCCCAATGGGTTATCTCAATCAGTTCAAATAGGCTGTTTCAAGGTGGAGTTCACTGTAAGGTCTCCAGTTCTAGTGTGGCTCATTGGATTTTAGCCTTTCACCTATCCTAGTTATTAAAATTCAAATTCAAAATACGACCCTTTATATTCCCAAGATTTATAAAAATTCACTAAAAATGTTGAATTTACATCAATTTCTCAAAATTTTGAAGTTTGTTGTTAAATACAGTAAAAATTTGTGTGAAAAGGCAGCACACCAAAACTCGTACAGTTGACCCTTTGAAAAGGTGAGACTTGAAATCTATATTTCCCTATTGCTGACAAAATCCATATCTCAAAATTTTAGACTTCACCTCCATTGGCTCATATCAACTCATCCAAGTCAGTAATTTCACTAAAATTGACCAAAATTGTCTTGTTTTACTAAAATGCATGCTCATGTTTCATTTCTTGGCCAAATTGAATGATTCCAATTGGAAAATATGTATCATTATTCATCTTTTTATGTTTCCAAATTTTTAATTTAAACCTTAAAAGTTGTTGGTACCCTCAAATCCTATCCTCTTACTTTGTTTTTGGCATTTCCAGGGAATTTGACATTTCCAGGGAATGCATGCCATCGTCGCTTAATTGCACACCAAAAACAAGTTAAGAATCCAAATTAATTTCTATAAAATTTATATATTTAATTCTCTACAAGCCCCTTTTGTATGATGCCATGAATCCATGTCTAATTGCTTACAATAATGTTGCCCTTATTCCCACAATTCAGGAAAATGTACAAGAGCTTTAAAACGCATGCCTTGGCAAAGTAAACATGCTCATATCATGAAATTTGAACCAGAAGTCCTTCCAAGACTCCCACACCTATCTATGAAATAAAATGCATGCAGTATAACTTCCTGGCTAGAGATACTCCTGCACCAGAGCTTCTTCTAAATACCTCTCACTCACTCTTTAATGTCACTCGAGGCTCTATACTATCATCTTAGTGTTCTACTTCAAAATAGATACCTCTTGGGACTTTTGCCTTCTTATAGAGGCTACCAACACAAAATTTCACTCACTATTTAATGTCACTTGGGGCTCTATGCTATCATCTTGACGTTCTACTTCAAAATAGATACCTCTTGAGAGTGTTACCTCCTTATAGAAGCTGCCAGCACAAACCATAAGAATTCTGATTAAGCGCCCAAGTTTTTACCAATAGTGCATTCAAAACTTTTAACATTATGCAGTCATGGTTATTATGAAATAGCAAATAAGAATCAAGATACATCATACAAATCAACACATGTAAATATTATAAAGCATGCTAGCAGATCTTTCGTCATAGCCATATATAGAGGGAGTTAAAATGTTTTTTCAGGAAAGTCCATTGATTTCGAATAGCAATGTGTTCAAGGGTTTTACGCAGTTTCAATATGGCTTCAGTAACTGCTTCAAGATGTGGACATTGGATATATATCCAACTCCAGAGGCTGAGAGGCCTTTTCAGTTGTAGTAGACTTTTAAATGCTTTCATCGACAATCACGCATATTTTAGTGCTCCTTTGTTTTAGAGCTTCAACAACTTTTCTCAAAATAGCTTTAAAAATCTAGTTTGTATACATAATACTCTCATATATTTCTTAGTACTTTGACTAGCATTAGTTGAACATTTATATTACATAGAGATACAATATTAAGTGGAGAGCCTAGCTCTACTTCTTTCATAGTTGAACCAAAGCTTCCTCACTTTGCAAGTAATTTTAATACAACTTTCAATATTCCAAGGGCTCATAAACTCCACAAGTAGAGAACAACTACAATTTTTTAGGAAAGAATAACACACCCAAAAAGCTTCATTCAAAATGCTCTCAAAACTACCACAACTCTACCCTCATAAAAACTTCACTGCGTGCATTCAAGTTCTCTCTCACAAAGGCCAATAATCCTCACAACCTAACAAGCATCTCATTCCTACATAATCGTTCTTCAAAACTTAGTTCTTATGCAAACAGAACATCATTCAAGCAGACTCCATATATAGATCTCACCTCACTCATTTTCAACAAAGTTCCATTCTCATGTTCACTAATTTATATGTTCTCGTGACTCTCATACTTTCATGGTTCATCTCCCATGGCTTCACATAGCCTGAAGAATCCCTTCACTCAGCTTCTCACAACAGTTGCTAAAACAACATACAAAAATAGGAGCATGTCAAACTTGCTCACTCACTCAAGCAGACTTCATATACAAATCTCACCTCACTCATTTTCAACAAGCCTCTATTCTCATGCTCACTAATTCATATGCTGACATGTTCTCATGGTTCAGTTCACATGGCTTCCCTTAGCCTCAAGAAGCCCTTCACTTAGCTTTACACAACAGCTATAAAAAACAACATAAACAAATAGGAGCATGTCAAACTTGCTCACTCACACATCTCCATGGCTCTAATATAACTTATGCATAACCATGTCACACAATATCAACAAAGCATAAAAGATATTCAAGTAACTAGCACTCTAATTGNACGGGCATATCCATTAAACAATTAAAAACATTAGGGATGCACCATGTTTAATTGATGAAAAACATAGGAGATATCCTCCATTAAAATGGAAGATCTAGAGATTTCATAA